>BPLR01011987.1:0-56360 GCA_021605095.1 Caerostris extrusa | reverse complement strand
TACGTATTGCTTACGAGATGTTGTTTTAGCAATACATCAGTAAAAATGAAAAGCTACAATGAAGTATACTGTTTCCTTAAAACTAAAATAAATAATAAACTTTTTTCTAACATAACGTGTAGTAAAATTATTTTAAAAAAGCAATATGTACTTCATTTATCTCTACATATATCCAAGTTGGCAAATCATATACAGCAATTCTATTCCATGCTGTTGTTTTCTGTAACGGTTCTTTAGTATTCCATTATTAAAAGAATAGAATAGAAATCATAAACAGCAACATTATTCTATGCTGTTTTTTAATAATGATCTCCTAGTTTTTCCATTATTATTATCTAAGATAAGGCGTATCATTATTGAAACAGCCTAAAGTATTCTATCTGTGTTATTTAAGATTTCAATGAAATCTTCCCCTTAAATTAAACATTCATTTAATAAATAGTACTGCAAATACTTAGTACAAAATAAAGACAAATATGGAAATTACCTATAATATCAAGAAAAAATACGAAAGTTAGTTTAGCAATGCATAAAAAAAAAAAAAAAAAAAATGAAAAATCATGGAATTATACTGTTTCCGTAAAACTAAAATGAAATAAAATGAATAACAAACTATTTTTTTCTTATTTAACATTGCAAAAATATTTTAAGATAGCAATGTTTCATTCAAGTTGTTTCATTCAAAGATAGCAATAGCAATTCATTTACCTTTAGATATATCCAAATTTGCAAATCATGAACAGCAAGACTAATTAATGCTGGGTTTTTTTCAATAATGTTTCTTCAGTATTCGATTAGTAAAAGAATAGGACAGAAATCATAAACAATATCTCTATTCCATGCTGTTTTCAATAATGGGTCTTCCAGTATACCATTATTAAAAGAATAGAACAGAAATCATAAACATCAACACCAGTCCTATGCTATATGGTACAGTATTCAATATGGTAACTATTATATTTTCCATTATTAAAAGAATAGAACAGAAATAATAAACAGCAACACCAGTCCATGCTATATGGTACAGTATTCAATATGGTAACTATTATATTTTCCATTATTAAAAAGAATAGAACAGAAATCATAAACAGCAACACTAATAAATGCAATAATGATTCTCCAATATTCCATAATTAAAAGAATAGAACAGAAGTCACAGACAGCAACACTATTCCATGTTTTTTTTTCAATAATGGTTCTCCAGTATTCCATTATTAAAAGAATAGAACACGGACACAAAATCTCATTTACTTCTTAACGTCTGCGCAGCTCAGAAAAAAAAAGAATGTGCTAGGCAACAAGCCCCACAAATAACAAAACCTGTCATAAGAACTACTTATCAACGTCCAGCCCAAAGAATTCCAGGGTAGGAATATAAGCTTTCCAATAAACCTTTCGCATAGATTTCCTATAAGACCACTTCACCAATGGATCATTAGAACACCTCAACTCGACAGATTGAATTAGGACCAATCGACCTAATATGCGAATGTTTGGAATAAACGTGACAGCGGCGTGGAGGATATTTGTAGGGGGGTGATTGGCAACATGTTTGTTGGCTAGAAAGAGGTTATTCTGTTAGGATACATCCCTGCAATAGGTGCACAGCGTGAATAGTTTCCAATAAGCCAGAAATGGAAGATAATCCGTTAGTAGTAATTTTGCCAGTGCTTGCTAATGGTTGATATCTGATCTAGATCTTATTAATATTGCTTATATATGAAATTAAATGAGGATGTAAATAAAAGAAATAGAAATCTGAACATGCTTCTGAAAATGTTTAATCTATCAATCACATAAAATTTTCATCATTTTTTTTTAATTAAAAAATAATTACTTTTTTTTAATTTAAAAAATTATGTAGAATGTTGTGAATTGAATGTTCTTTTTGAACATGCTGATGTTTAACTTATATATTACATAAATATCTATATCAAGTTTTTAAATAAAAAAAGCTAACTAATAACTTTTTTTAATTAATCACAATAATTGAAAGTTATTTTTATCATAACCAAAACGATTAGAACGTTTTATAATTTTGAATAAAAATTACTGGTAAAGAGAGTTTCTGTTGACTTATACAACAATTCATTATTGTTATCCAAATGTTTGAAAATTCTTTTCAAACTAGAGGCTATTTAAATGCATAAACAGTTGTTTTTTAAGTAGCCGAAAAAAAAAAATTGCATACATAAAAGAAGCAATCATTAAAACTTGGCAGGGAAAAAAAATATATTCACTTTTTTTTTTTATACATATTTCAAAATACACGTAGCATGAATAAAAAAAGCATTTTTTTGCTGAGAATTTTTGAGCTTAGGAGAAAATAATGAATCGGTAATAGTTTCTGACAAATTTAAAGCTGTTATAATATGAAATTTAGAATATTGTAGTTTGTTTATATAGCAGAGCCCACTTCAGAGTGTTTAAATTATAATATTTCAATTTTATATTTACTGAAGACTTAAAATTAATTTATTCATTTGTAATAAGTCTTCAACTTTTAAACGAAATTTTATCATTCTAAAGGTATTTATATAGAGTGTTAATCTTAGAGCCTAGAATTACAGATTTAAACTGAAAAATACCGGAATTGAAAATTGAAAATAAGTTTGCTAAATGCAGTATAAAATAGCTAAATAAACAATATTGCATAGAAAATATACGTTTATAGTATGAAAATGATAAAAATTTAATTTATTCGAAGTATTGTCCATTGTTAGTTATACATTTTTCCAACCTGTTCGACAATTTGTGGATGCCAGTCCAAAAATCACTGTTGCTCTTTTGAAGCAAACTTGTAATCATGTAATTTCTGACATTTCCGTGGGAAACCAAATGAAGCACTTCTCAGACTGTGCTTGCCCCATCAATGCAAATAAGTGATAATCAGACGGAACAATGTCTGGTGAATAGGCCTCATGCGAAAGTATTTCCCAATTAAACGCCTCAGTTGTTTCTTTCACCAGTTTTGCAGAGTGTGATGGTGCCTTATCATAAAGCAAAATAACTTTTTGTGTTGCCTTTTTTGATATTCTGGTATTAAAGCCTGATTTAATTCGAAGATTTGTTGTTTTTTGTAGCAGTCAGTATTAACAGTTTCGCTAGGTTTTAGCAGCTCATAATAGATCACACCTTCCACCAAACACAAAGAGTTGAATTCTGTCCTTACCTATTTGGTCTTGCAGTCGATGTCGATGGTCCACCTGAAGTTTCCAATATCTTTCTTAAGGATTCTCAAATTATATCACTTTTCATCCCCAGTTACTATTAGATGAAGAAATGACTTTCTTTTGTATTTTTACTATTTTGCATCATTTCGCAAGTAGTGTTTCGCTTTTCCTGTTGTCTTCATTCAGTTCATGTGGGTCCCTTTCTCCTATAGTCTGGATTTTCCGTGGATTTTAAACATATGAAGATGTCCTCTCGTGTCACGTTTAATTGATTTGCTTCTTGATTTGAGTTCTTGTTGTGTTTGAGCGTCATCCTCATCCAACAATGCTTGGAATTCGCTGCCTTCATACTTTTTCGATGTCCTCCCATGTTCTTTGTTTCTCACGTCAAAATTGTCACTTTTGATTTTTTTTAAACTACTGCGATTTACCAAGAGCATGCATACTGTAAGTTTCGACAAGTATTCGATATGATTATTCAGCACTGTTATTCAAATGGTATTGATATAGTTCAATGGTATTCAAGTATTGATGATTTATAAAGTAGGAGGTAACTTTTTTATTTCCAATGGCAGGCTACAATAAGTAATAAAATAAAAAAAAAAAAGAACACAAGGAACATAAAAACAACAACGAGAAACGAAAGAAATCACATAGTGTGACATGTTTACCCCTGTAGGGCCCTAGCCTCCAGTAACGACCCTACACAGTAGAGGAAACAAGTGCAGGGCAGACAGGAAGGTGAGATGAATCCATGTCCTCTCCAAGACTGCAGAGCATGCATTTTTGGGCTTGCACATATTTTCATTCGAAAAAGATGATTGGCCATACAATCATGCCCCGTCAGGAAAGTAACTATTTTATAAAGTTTATAAATCAGAATTACTGCAAGTTAAAGCAAATAATAGTAAT
Source organism: Caerostris extrusa (assembly GCA_021605095.1). Taxonomy (NCBI): domain Eukaryota; kingdom Metazoa; phylum Arthropoda; class Arachnida; order Araneae; family Araneidae; genus Caerostris; species Caerostris extrusa. Next base: position 52,275 of record BPLR01011987.1, on the reverse strand, counting down.
AATTTCTTACCAAATACTTTTTATGCTGGACTTTCGCTGAATTTGACAGAATAAATCTCTATAAAACATTTTATATTGCTGCTAAATCTTTTTATTTATACTTTGATTCTGTAGAAGCATGAAATTTGATTACATTATAATTATTTACTAATTAGATTCCTGATGCTGATGTTGCGAAACTAAATGCTGGGTTGCTGGCTCATTTTTTGCAGGTACAAACGAAGTTGTTTTCTTTTGGAAATATTAAGGCAGTTTTTTCTTTGTTCCTAATAGCACTAAAGCTTGATTCCTTATTATATTTTAATGTGTGACTCATCTAGTGTGTCATTGTGTCCCATCTAGACCAGGGGTATCCAAACCACGGCCCGCGGGTGTCCAGCGAATAGCTTACTGTTGCTGTAATAAGTTGGATAAAAAAACACAGAATGATAATAACTCGGTTTTATTTACTTGCTTGGTAAAGTTTAATGACAAGCATAATACGCAGAAAATTTAACTTAAGCATAACAACTAACTGGAAATCATAGATAATGGCAGAAAAATTAAAATGGTTTTGGCTCTTGGTACTTACTGGAGTAAACAGTATGGCCCTAAGGCTGGAAAGTTTGGAGACCCCTGATCTAGACGAATCCAAACTAATTTGAGCTATTTTTGGACTGGCTGTACATCATTAGAATATTTCTGTTTTTCTTAAATGTATAGTTATATTACATATATTACGTAACTATTTTTCAAAGTTGTATTCCAATTCCTTTGATCAATATCTTATGTAATTTGCAATAAAATAAATATAATTTTAAAGGAACTGACAGTATGAACTCGATTGTGAATAAAATATTTGTATCACTCTCATTTGTTACTGTTATAGAAAGAATTACCATATTATTTTAAAAATATTTATTCGTGTAAAAGTAAATTATATTAAAAGAAAATTTCACTCTCGTATATTTATTGTTTCATGGCATTTGCCAAATTGAAATTTTCCTGCAGAATAAAAAGAGTTTTTTTTTTTTTGCTTTCTGGAGAGTTCAGTGAATAAGTCTGATTAAATTCTAGTTGTAAGAGACATTCAAACGGCTAGACAACGAAACACAATATACCTTTCATTGATTGGTGTGCTACTTCGTTTGTCCCCAGTGAGAATCAAATTTTAGTGAGTAAATTGTCCAAATTAATGGTGCGTAAATTGTTGTAGAATACCAACCAATCGAAGCAGATAAGACTTACAGAAAAACTTTTCACGATTGCTTTCAACTTGAATTAAATTTAATTTAATGACGTCAAACTGACGTCAATTAACACCAGAAAATGATTCTTTAAACTAAATTTTCCGACTATTGCCCGACAAATCTGTCGGGCAATAGTCGGAAAATTTAGTTTGTGGTTTAATCCTTTTACTGTCCGACAAACTATTACGTGAAAAATTGGCAAGCTGCCAAATCAGACGGATCCAAAAGCAGTGTTATAATAAAGGAGAAAAATAATTTTGAAAAAGTTTTAATTATAAAAAAAATAACTTAATATTTAAAATTAAATTTTAACTACATAAAATTAATAAGAATATTAAATGAACAAATATTAAATACTACTATAAATACAAAACTTTTAAATATTTTTCAAAATTGCTCGGTACCTGATATTTCTGACCAGCACCCTGAACACGGAATCGACTTCTTCCATTTCGCTTTTATACCGGATGTTTGCTTTTCCACTGAATAGCTCGTAAAATACTAAAGCGGTGAAAAAAAAAATTTTTTCCATGATATAGCAAATGTTTTGTATTTGATGAGAAAATTTACTTATGCGATTACTTCGGGAAAAAGTGCGTGGGCGAAAAGGGTTAAAAGGATATATTTACTGTTTCTCTAATTCTAGACATAAAAATAAATATAAAATTAATCATTCTAAAAGCTAAATAATATAAAATAATATTTATTGTCTGGCTAATTCTATAGATTAAAAATATAAAAATAATTATGTTAAAAGCTCTCATAGTATTTATAATAGACATTCAGTATTCAGACATTCTATATTTCTAGAAATTTTACATCTAGAATATTTTTATTACTTTCTTATGATTTAAAGGAACGTTTTAAAATAATTGTTTACCAGTATCGTATGAACTGAAAGCTATTCAATTAATTAAAAACTTCATTGTATGTAGGCAGCTATAATTTTTTTAAAAGATGTGTTTTTTGAAAATTTTAAGTATTTTGTGTTTTTCCAGGAAGATTAGCATTGAACTGAATAAACACACATTTATAAAGCTCAATTTCATCTCCGTTTTGAAATTCTGCCCTCTTCATGTTCTCGATAAACATATAGCTTAGATTTCAAACTAGCATTTGCTTTTTTTCAAATAGTATTCCCGTTTTTAGCTCCTGTTACACATTTACAATTTTGTACGGGGCTATAGAATGTAATGGGAGGCCCACACAGCGCTTGTATCCATTATGTTAAAAATTTAATGATAAAATTGTGAAATGAAAGCTATTCTACAACTGACATTTGTTTTTTGGATATTTCAAATGTGAATCACTAAACAATATGATAATTGTATATATATATATATATACTGTATATTATATTTGATTAATATATATATATATTAGTCAAACATAGTCAAATCAATCTTTTTGACCCTACATAGAGATATTTATTAATAAATATATTAGTTCCAAACAAGCCTATGTATATTAATGTATTATCCACCAACAACCCCATATATATATTTTGATTATAAATTTAAAATTGTTTTTTTTTAAATTTCTGCAATAAATAACGTATTTTTAAAAAGAAATCACATAGACCGAGATCCTTCATACAGACTAGTACCTTATAAACAAAAAATTTGCATAATATTTTATTCTTCAATATTAAATGCTATATTTATCAGAAAATTAAATGTTAATTTTTTTCTATCCATTAAAAGCTGAATCCTGTCTACTTATTTAATCCTTAATGAAAATCCTGAAATATTTCAAATACCTTATGATTATAATTTAAAAATAAAGCACCCATATAAAGACGTGGGTGGCATAGGCGAAGGCGCTGTCTGTGCATCCGTGCCTAGAGAAAGGTTAACATGCTGCCGCGGAAGAAAATACAAAAGGGTCAACTTGCTGCCTTCATCTTCCTTCAGTTTGCTGTTCCATTCCGCCTCGCCTGTCTCCTCAAATGTCAAAATTCGCTAAACCAGAAGAGAGACGATGTTTACGAAAGCAGAACAAAACCCTCTTGTCAGCTTATGAATTTTGGACATCTGCACTTTAGCGTGAACGGCTAACATGTGAATTGTGCATGCACATATATGTTAGTTAATGAAAAGTGCTCTTCAGAATAAAAATTCATATTATTTGTAGGGTTTGAACAATGCCTTTTAAGCGGACAAAGTTGCTTACTAAAAAAAAATAATGAAGACACGGTAATAAAAACTTTTTTGTAGTACGATTGCAAAATTCACTCATGTTTGTCCTATTTGAGCACAATGGCTAAATGTCATAAAGTTATGACATTATTTTTGAAGTATCGTTATGCATTAACTATGACTGATAATTTTGAACAATTATTTGTGTTTAAATTCGCACATATAATCGAACAATAATAAATCGATGACACTGTTGGAAGCAGGTTTTATTAATATCTTAAATTATACCATTAAGTACTTATTATGTTCTGCTTTTAATAATAACTTTTGACTTATATTATTTGATTATTGTTTTGAGAGTTATTGGCTTTAAAAGTTTTTTTTTATTCCTATAATTTACATGAAATTTGAATCAATAAAACTAGTTTATAATCCGACTAATATCTATACAAAAGGAATCAGAATCAGTCCAACTAATATGTATACAAAATCAATCAAAATCAATCCAACTACTAATATACAAATTGAATCAGAATCAGTTTAACTAATATTTATGCAAAAGGAATCAGAATTATTAAAACTAGTATATATGCAAAAGGAATCATTATGAGTCCAACTGGTATATATGCAAAAGGAATCGGAATCAGTCCAAATAGAATACATATAAAAAGTAATCAAAATCAGTCCTAGTATATATACAAAAATAATCAGAATCAGTCCTACTAGTACATGTACAAAAGGAATCTGAATCAATCCAACTAGTATATGTACAAACTGAATCAAAATTTGTCCAACTAGCATATATTCAATAATAATCTGAATCAGTCCAACTACTACATGTACAAAAAGGAATCTGAATCAATCCAACTAGTATATGTACAAAAGAATCTGAATTACTCCAACTAGTATATATACAAAAGGAATCAAAATCAGTCCAACCAGTATATGTACAAAAGGAATCTAAATCAGTCCCCCTAGTATATATACAAAAGGAATCAGAATCAGTTCAACTAGTACATATGCAAAAATAATCTGAATCCGCCCAACTAGTATATATCCAGAAAAGAATTTTTTATCCGATTTGAGAGTTATAATATTCATTTTAACTAAAAGTTTTGGAAAATCAGGTTTCATAATGCTTTTAATTTATTCATAATTCATAATACTTTTAATTTTCAAAATTTTAATTAAGTAAAATTTATTGTTCTTTTCAAATGCCATTAACTACACATTTTATTATTTTCTACTATTAAGAAGGCCTTCACAATAAAATTTGTGATAAATGACAAGTATTGAAAAATAATTATAAATTTTATTTTACTTTTTAAATATTTCTCTAAGATATTATATACCTTCTTAACAAAAATAAACAAGCTTTGATCAAGATTTATTATTAGTAAATTATTTTTAGTAATAAATTTAAAACCAATTACAATTTACTAAAAATATAAACATTTCGATTTAAAAAAAAAAGCCATATCCTCCATATATCAAGAAATATAAATAGTATTTTGAACCTTTACTAAATTCTGCTGAAAAATAATATTTTTAGAACATTAAGTATTATCTGTATATAAGCAAATAATTTCCTGTTAGCCATTGAAAACATCTTCCTTTGAATGACCGACGAAAGACAATTAAAGAACTCATCTCAGCATCTTGAGTTTCGTAAAATTCCTTAAATTGTTCAGAGTAGGACAAACTTTTCTTTCTGGCGGCCACTAAACCTTTTTTTTTTTTTTTTTTTTTTTTACTGTTTGTTTTGATTAGTTTTTCTACACTGCAGAAATTGCTTTTCCTTTAATGTGATTCATCTTACCAAATAATGATGAAGGGCATAAAAGAATCCATTAAGTCCTTCATAAATGGATAGTTAGTTGGCATTCGGAAGAAACCGAAAGATTCCTCTCCATCAGAAATTCCACTAAAAACTATTCAAGAAGCTACGTATATATTTTTCTATGGAACTTTTTGTGAAGTAATAGACATTTTTTTCACCATCAACATTCCAAAAACATATTTCATTTTAAATGCACAATTTTTGTGATTGTTTCTTGAGAAAGATGTTAATTGATTTCTATTATAACACTTTTATTAATAATACTGGAATTAATCTTATACAAAATCAATCAGTAATTGAAGAAATCTATTTTACACATATGCATTATCTTAATTGTTTCTAATTTGTTCACGAGAGAATTTTATGCATGCTCATTTTGCTGCATAAAATTCTGCTTTATTGTTAATAATTATAAAGGATGTCTTGAATCTTAAAGAATTGCAAAAATATTTGGTGACGAATGATTTTCAGAAAGTGAAGAAGAAGTCAATGAATTTATCGAAAATGACGATATATAGTACTATGCTAGAATTTCTATCATTAGAAATGAGTCCATAGGCTAGAAATGATATAGGTCAAAAGTTTACAATTGTATTAAGGGGACCCGGAAGTAACGTCATTTTGTATGTTAAATTCAAACAAATAAATTTTTAACAAGCTTTTATTTTTAATCACTGACGTAATCACCCTCGTTATCAACAACCATTTACGATCTAGTACGCAAATTTTCAATGCCCGGTTGATAAAAATCAATTGCTAATTGAGCATATTATTTATAAATGACATTTTGGATATTATCCAAATTTTAAAAAATTTTATTACTTTTTCTAGCGATCGGAATAAATGGAAATCAATGGTGCAATATATGGAGAGTATGGTGGGTAAGGCACTACCTGCCACCTTAACTGAATATTTCTTTTCCGGGGTTTGTCTTGCGCAGTGCGGTTTTAAATTATCATGTTGCAGACTAATACTTTTTCTTTGCTAGCAATTTTTTGTTAGCAATTGCTGGTTTTCAATTTTTTTCTTCTAATGCAGCTGGCAAATAGACCGTGATCTTCGCCATAAGCTCTGCACCGATGTTATTCACTTTTACTACCCAGGGGGCGCGTGTAACTTGATGGTAAGCCACGGATTCCCCCGCAACGCTATACGATCCTATTAGGACCGGGACCTATTTAAAGTAAATTCCGAACCACTACAATACCCATGGGCAAAGCCGGGATTTGAACCCGATACCTGTGGTACAACTTTTCAGGTCCCCAGGAAAATTAAAAATCCAATTGTTCACAGTAGTGGTCTGCATTCACAGTCTGCCTAGGTTTCAGCATCCAAAATGAATGATTCCGCGAATACTGAACCAAACACACGACAGAATTTTGGGGATGTAAGCATGACTTATTCAGATAGAGCTACTGTCTGCTGTTTATTAAAGAGGATCAATTATTCATCTCTAGCGATCAAGCGATCAGAAAACATCTAATTGTGCCGTTGAAGCAATAAGTTGCATGTGGTGTATCGGTTCGTTATGTTTGCTTCGGACAGATTATGCGGGACCCATACACCTGATCCGCATAGTTTACCAATATGCTGCAAATAGTTTTGGATGGTCGACCATGGTTGGTTAAGATTGTTTGACATTTCCTTGACTTTCTGACATGGATTTGTTTCCACTTTCCTCTTATCACGTCATTGTCTAAAGTTGTTGGTCTTCCTGATTGATACGAGTCGGAAAGATCAAGACTACAGGATATGAATTTGGCCACCATTGGAATTTCCAAACGTCTAATGCAGTTGGATAAATGTTCCCAAAAGTTTTTGATAGCAACTGTTGTATTACTACCCTAATTAAATTCGAAAAGCATATTATACAGGAAATGTACCACTTCTGCTTCCTGGCTAGCCATTTCACACGAAATTGCAAAATAATAGTATTAATAAAATATTATTTAATTATTTACAAGTAAGCAAGTCACTTTAATCTTAAAATGGCTTTGGCACGATTTTGGAAGTACATATTAATTTGATAAACGATAAACAAGTATTGACCTGCTTAGAAATGACATTGCTTTTCGGTCCTCCTAATATATGTTATTTTCAGTTGTTATGGAAAATATGCTAGCGAACTATTAGATTTGTTTAGGTTAGCTTAATCTTTAATCTAAAATTAATTATAAGGTTTAAATATTATATTCGTTAATAAATTATCCTAAACTCGCAAAAGATAAATATTTGGGCTTATTTATATTTAATGAAAGTTCAAATATTTATTTTTGAAATTTAAATATCATAGAACGGCAGTCAAATAGGTAAAAGCTATAATGGTTAGTCCGCTGTTTCTATAGGAAGGAGAGTTGAATGTTTTTAACAGAGTTTTTTTTTTTAAAATTTGATTTTATAGAAATTAGTTATAAATCAAGTTTTTTTAAAAAATGTTTTTAAATTAATTTACCAATATTTATCTATTCTCAATTTTCGTATTTTGAAATTACTAATAATATTGGCATAACAACTTGAAAATATTATGCATAACCACAAATGTTTTTGTTATTTTAAATGGAAAAAAAAAATTAACAATACAACTTTAAATCTCTTTTTTTGTAAAAAACTATTCATTAAATAATTGGCAAACCATTAATCATTTTCAAAACATGCAACTTAAAAATTAATTACTTTCATTAAGTGAAACCGAATTATCAAAAGATTTTTTATTCATTAAATCTAATATAATAATAAACATCTAGAAATATATTGTAGTAGTATTTATTCTCAGTTCAATTTTAACAAAGATCTCGAAAGATTATAAAATATCTTCTCATATTTTCAATAGATGCATAAAATCGTTTCAATTTCTGCATTTGGACCAAGAACACAATGTGATTATGGTTGAAAATATTGCTTTAAGGAAATTAAGAAAAAATAACACATAAAATCTTTTAATTGATGACATATTCATTAAACAATTGGCAAATCATTAATCATTATCAAAACTTTCAACTTCAAAATTTGTTAGCTTTAGCTTCAAGAATCTTTCATTAAGTGGAACAGAATTATCAAAAGAAAATTTTTTTATTCATTAAATCTAAAAGAAAATTAAATATCTAGAAATATATTTTAGTAGTGTTCTCAATATATTGTAGTAGTATCTAGTTAAATTTTAACAAAAATATCTCGAAAGATTGTAACAGTTCTTCTTATATTTTCAATGGATACATAAAATGGTTTAAATTTTCACATTTCGACAAAGAACACGATGTGATTCACTGTTAAAAAATATTGCTTTGAAGAAATTAAGAAGAAAAATAATGCTGAAACTCTTTTAATTAACGACAGGCAATTCAAACGAGAAACCGGCAATAACCTTTGCAACCAACAACTAAACCACATTCTCAAAATGGATGCTACGTGTTGTTATCTGAATTAGAGGAATTGTGACCTCTAATATCAGAAGCCGAATCCTTAGGTAATGTTCGCCAAATTGGCGAGCGGAGACCATTAAGGCTAAGTAATGGGTTCCTGTAAAGATGAGAACGAGGCCATATCCCTTCATTGAATGGCATGCATTGTTGAACTGCGGCTCTCATCAGGCATTGTTGGCTTTTCAACTATTACTGATCAGGTATGACAACAGTTAATTTAGGAGGAAAAAAAAAGCTTGTTTATCCTTTACAACAGCGAATCCTTTTGTATCGCTTGAAACATAATTTCATAATTGTAACTTAAATATGTTCATAACCTGATTTTAAAATTTTCAACTTTTCTCTGGTGAATAAAGCACGAAAAGAAAATGTATGCATCTAGTCTCGTAATGCCAATCATCCTTAATTATGATATTTCAACATTTAGAATGAAAATATAATGGTTTTTTTTTTGTTTAATTTGTTGACTTTTTCAGGATATGCTTTTGTTGAAAAATATATTTAGTTAAGATATGCAAATAAGAGAAATAAAAAATGACTCGTGAATATGATACTCAATTTTTTGTTTTACAATATTATTGTTCGTGTACTAAAAATTTGTATATTTTTATTTCGTGACCTAGTGAGAACTTATTATAGAAGATATTCGAGAATTATTCAATACATAATGAATTTATATAAAAAATAAGGGATGTGTAGGTCACTGTCTTCGAATACAACTTGTATATGGGCCACACATAGAAAACTATCTAACATAGATATATTTCATTTCATTACATATAATAACAACACATATGCCCTACTCGGGGCTCAGTGTTAATGTGCGTCACTGGGGAGTATTAGGGCTATTACTACTGCATCACGCAACATCAGTGTACCTAGAGCTGAGTTGCTCCTTTACAGTTTGAGAATGGCGGGGGTGAGAAGTATGATTGGGCTCTGTGACGCTTTACGGTCATATGAGACCGGGACCTACGCTTAAAGTGGATTCCAAACCATTCCAAACCACCATGACACCGCCGGGACTCGAACCCGAAACATGTGTAACGGAGCACCACAGCACTAGACACTCGGGTATTTAGACACCTTAGGCAGCTTACTGGCAGATCTACTGGTGTCTGCATACTGGCAGATTCCGAACCATGAGATGTTTTTCCTTTTTTTTTTACTGTATAGCATTGCCAGTCCTACGACCAATGCTCTACAGTCATATTAGACTGAAACCTGTGCTGTAAAGTGGATTCCGAATCACTATAATCATCCATGGCGTCGCCGGTACTCCGAACCCTGTAGTACCCAGCGCCAGAGTGCTAGTCATTTAGTCATTAGGCCCCAATGTGTAATATTAGTGTTTAATTATATACATATATATATATATATATATATATATATATATATATATATCTTTCTGTTATTATTATATTGGTTTTAAACATTTAATACGATTCAAGCATAGTCTTAAACCAAATTCTGGGCAGAAAATATTGTGTATTAAAGTTTCTCAACAATATGATATTGATGAATTGTAGTCAATATTAATGATCCTTGAACTAATGATCCTTTAAAATCATTGAACTTATGATCCATTAAAATCATTGAACTAATGATCCATTAAAATCATTGAAATAATAATCATAATACTCATTGGACTGTAATGATTGAAATAATAATCATAATACTCATTGGACTGTAATGATTGAAATAATAATCATAATACTCATTGAATTGCAATGATTAAAATAATGATCATTGAACTGATAATCATTGAAATGATCATTGAATTAATAATCATTGAACCCCAATCATTGAAGTAATGATCCATTACAGTCATTAAATGAGTATATTCGATAGAGTTTGTGTCAATTTGTATAAGTATCTCACAACAACAGTTTGTCTGTTGGGAGTTTTCAAGATTTTTCTACATACGATATGCAAATGGGTAACAGTTTCCTCTAAATACCCACTGGGAAGGTAATGTCTTCTCTACATCTTCCGTCGGTAGGCTGTCAAAAATGCGGATATCCCATACGCAAAGATGTCTCACAGTTTGTAGTAATTTTTTAACAGCTGAAAAACAAAATACTGGATACGGATAAATTCCCGTTCTCATATTTTGTGTTTATATATATACATATGTTTTTATATATAGTTTTTATATATATATATAGTTATATATATACATAGTTATGTTTTTATATATAGTTATATATATACATAGTTATGTTTTTCATGGGGAATACCCTCATTTTGTTGTAGCAGAGAAGGTAATTTATATCGTTCATATACTATTATAGCGATGTTAACCAAGATTAAAATAATGTTTATCTTTTTAATTTTAAATATGAAATCATCAACTAATCCACATGCCCATCTCATAACGAAGTATAGTGCGCGACTACCATGCCGCAAGATTCGAGTTCGAATCTACAACCAGCGTCTATTGCATCCGTTGTTTTCATTGAGAAGGAAGGTTTGGTTTGTCGCTCTATGGTAATTTTTGCACACTCTAAGCTAATTAGACAGGAACCTGCAGTTTAACATAACCGATTTTTAGATTACGAACCACTAACAAACATCCATACCACTGTCAGGTTAAGAACCTGAACCCTATGGGATCAACGATCAGACCGCTAGCCAATTGATCATCAGGCCGCTACACGTATCGGAGTGGTGCACTATGCCAGTTGGCCACCATGCCTTTAGAAGGAAGGAGAGTCAACGATGGCAGTAAAACGTCTTTTAATAGACAAATTACTTGGTGGTAGTTTTTAGATTTTCTTTCGTACGACATGCAAAATAATCTTTTGTTACATAACATCCCTATCCTACCATCTGTGGGCTGTTCTGGTATACACAAGATAAACACAAGTCCTACCGATTATAAATTTAAAAAAAAAAAAATAATTGAGGTTAAAATTTATATAATTATAATAATAACTCGGCTGGAAATATAATATTAAATCTGCTGGTATTATGTGATAGCATTATTCTTAAAAAAAAACTTTCAGATTAAAAAAAAATTGCTTTATGGTAATCTGTTTAAAATTTTAAAAACCTTTAACACAAGTTCATTTTTTAATATATTTCATTACATAAGTTTAAGCTTCATCACTTTATAATGCATTGTTTCGCTTGAATGCATATACTTCTTTCAAATAGAAAAATGAAAAGCACAAAAAAAAAAAAAAAAAAAAAAAAAAATTCTAATCACAAATATAAGAAAATAAAAATGTCTACTCAGCATTGGCAAAAAGTTTTCTTGGAAAATCTTTTATTTCTTTCTTGTTCGGAAACATTTTTTTAAAGAATAAAACAGAAAAACAATGGCAAATTACGAATTTTTTACTTGTATTTAAGATGAATTTTTCACAAACTTTTATCGTAATATTTAATATTAATTTTGACCTCGTAAAATAAACACTTGAAGAATAAAAGCTGCGAAAAAAATTAAAATAAGAAATCACAAATATATTTTTTATTAACTATCTTAATTAAAAATTTCTTTTATTTTTAATATTGGATATAATCGTTTTTATAGGGAATATGTAAAAGAAACGTTTCGACGTTATATTTATAATTTATTTTTCGTTATTACACCATTCATAAAGTGGAAAAACTGTGGATGTATTTTAAAACAATCACATTTAAAATAATACTCATAAATAAATAAAGACACATAAAAGATTACTATAGTGAAGGATGGATATAAAAATGGATGGACTGATGACTGAGTGACTAACGCTCTGGCGCTCGTTGCCATCGGGTTGGAGTCCGGCGGTGACATGGATGTTTGTGGTGGTTCGAAATCCCCTTTAAACCGTAGGTCTATGTCTAATATGACTGTAGAGCATTGAATCTAGGGCTAGCAACCCTACCCCGTAAAAAGTCAGCTTCAAGGAGCCAAGTCAGACTTCTGCTTAGTGCTCTATCACAACAGTAGTTCTCGAGATGGCGAGTAATTAGTTGTAAATGGCGAGAGATTACAGTAAGACAGCCATTTTTATTACTGAAAACTAATAAAATGAAAAGCTAATTTATATACCTTTGATATTGCGTATATTATAGAATCGAAAGCTATAAGTATTTCTTCAAGCTATTAGCTATTTTATATGTCATGAAAAATGTAGGTACTATGCGATGCAAAGCTTTTTTTTATTTCTGCAATGTTTTGTTTAAAAATGTGAAAACTCTATTAATATTTTAAGTATTTTGAATAAAATATAATTTTAAGCAGAGTAAACAAGTATGAAAAATATCAGATATTAAAAAATAATTGAACAATTAAAGTAGTAAAAAAAGTGTTAAAAAACGAACTATAGTATCAGTAGAATCATACCGATTTTGATCAATTTAAATAATCATGATAGTGTTGTTCCAAATATAAAGAGGTACTATTTTATAAAATAGATCAAATTAAAAAACTCATATTTAGTCTGATAATCATTAATAATTAATAACTACAAAAATATTAAACTCTAGTATTCTTAAGACCATAGAAAGAATATTATATTTTATGTAAAAAAAATGAAATATACCATGAAAAGGGCAAAAGATTAAAGTAAGACGGCCGTTTTTATTATTGAAAAGGCCGTTTTTATTATTGAAAAGGCCATTTTTATTATTGAAAACTGCTAGAATAGAAAACAAGTTTATTTGCCATTGAAATTTAAAAACAAGTATTGCAGAATCGAAAGCTATTTTTATTTCTGAAATTTTTCTTGCCTCGAAAATTTAATTTTAAAAATGGAAGATTTATATTCGATTATAAAACATTATGAAGGTCAAAAAGAGGTATTTTAAAAAAAAAATGAGGATTAAAGAGAATAATGTAGTTAAAAAACTGATTAAAAAAATTGAATTATAGTATTTTTAGTGGAATCATACCGATTTTGAACATTTTTAATAATCAATATGGACAATCTTGTTCCAAATATAAATAGAATACGATTTTATAAAATGGATCAGATAAAAAAATAGGTTACATATTTAATTCACATTTAGATCATCATTGATAATTAATAGCTACAAAAAATTAACTCATGTATATTGTTAAAATCTTATATGAAAGAATAGTCCATTTCATGTAGAAAAGGAAATGAAATTTTATGATATGAAAATCTCAAGAGAATAAAATTTCTTTGTAAGACAGCCATTTTTATCATTGAAAGCAATGAACTAGAATAGAAAGTTTGAAATGAACAATTAAGCATTAAACAATAGAAATATTTTTTGATATTTCTTCAAATTGTTCTCCTAAGGTAAATAGTCCATTTTTATTAAAAAATTTGAAAACAAATTTTATATGTTAGAAAACAATATGAAAGTCAAATCAGACATTAAAAAAAATATTGAACAATTGTTAAAAACACTTCACTCTAGCACCAGTGGAATCGCACCATTAAATTACATGGAATGAAAAACTATTTTAATTTCTGCAATTGTTGTCCCAAAATATAAAAACTATTATATGTCTAGCGTTTTGAAAATAAAAGCATTTTGAAGATCAACTCTTTTAAAAATTTCCAGCAGCCTAAAAAATAAGAAGAGTCATCAGATATTACAAAATAATGAACAATTGAAATAGAGAAAAAATGTTAAAAAGATGACCTATAACACCAATGGAACTATACCGATTTTGATCATTTTTGATAATCAAGACAGTCTGGTTTCATATATAAATAGGTACTATTTTATAAAATAGATCAAATAAAAATTTATATTTAGTTCGATCAACATTGATAATTAATAGCTATAAAAAAATTCGACTCTGCGATTAAAACATTAGAAAGAATACTCCATTTTATTGCAGAAAAAAGGAAATATGCCATGAAAATTGCAATACAGCCATTTTTATTACTGATAACTACTAGAATTGAAAACATGTTTATAAGTTATTGAAATTGCAGGTATTAAAGAATCGAAAGCTATTTTTATTTCTGTAAATTTTTCTTGTCTCGAAAATTTGTAAACAAATTTTATATGTGAGAAAGCATTATGAAGGTCAAAAGTTATTTTTTAAATTAATTCAGTGACCAACTCAATCTGACTTCTGAGGAATGTAGCTTAGAAGATCTTCTACTAAATACTCTATGCGTTACTAAATACGTTGCGTATTACTAAGCTATGCACGAATCATTTTTATCTAAAGAACTTATTCTCCATGACTGTGAAGATGCATATCTCAAACAGTTTCCCCTAATCTAGAAGAGCTGATTGAATATAAAAAAGTTTGCTGTGAGGTTGACATCTTTTTTTTTTTTTTTTTTTGCATGTTTGAATGCATGGACGCCTAATTCAGTTGCGGAACAAGTAATCTGATAATCATAACAATTTGCATACGAAAATGTTACATCACTACGGGTTATACGCTGACTTATATGTATAATGATATGCAATCAAACGGTTACACACATATTTCATGGACTTTGAACTCTTTTATGTCACATTATATAACACCTGTTTATCTAAAAATATATAAAAATGTTGGAAAAAATGTAATTTAAAAAAGATGCAGATTGTTAAAAATAATTTATATAAATTGTTGTATTTTGGTGTGATGAAAACATTGTCATTATTAAACTATATATTTTTGGAAAAAGTTTTTAAAAAAGATTATGATTAAAAAAATATCGTTGTATTTTGGTATCCTTAAAATACTATCATCGTTAAGATACATATTTTTTTGTAAAAATTTTTTTTAAAAAGATTTTGATTCAAAAGAAAGAGATTATATATAGTTTTAAAAATGGATTAAAAGTTTGAAGTATATTTTGCAACATTGGTTTTTAATCAGGAAATAAAAGTTATAGTTTGTGATGAAAATTAGAAAGCGGTCAAGTTGGACGAATTCAAAAAAAGTATTAACAAAAAAGTAATTTTAGAGAAGTTTTAATTAAAATAAAAATAATTTAAAATTTTATTAGTTAAAATTTTAAATTTAGTATTAAAAGAAAAAAAAATAGACGATAAAAATTCCACAATAACTATAAACTATATTTTGTTCAAAATGATGAACACCCCTAAACATGAATCGATTCGTATTTTTCCGCTTTTAAATCGTATGTTTATATTTAGACGCAATTAGTTATCTAATATTATTTGTGAGTTAAATCTTTCAACAAACCTTAGTAAGATTTGCTTACATATTTTCCTTATAAAAATTTTTAAAAAATGATTTTCAATTGAATAATAATTTTTTAACAGATTTTTAATTAAATAAAAATATTTAACAGATTTTTCACTAAATAGTTGTAACAATGGATTAAAAATAAAAGTTAAAATTGACCAACTATTTTGAGGAAAATAGACAAGCTGTCAATATGGACGAAATTAAAAAAAAGTAGCAAAAAAGAGAGGATTTTAAAGAAGTTTTAATTAAAATAAAAATAATTTTAAATTTTTAACAATTAAATTAAAAATTTTTTATCATAATAAATTAAAATTAATTGAAAAAAATGTCACAATAACTATAAAACGATATTAATCCATGAGTAACTATAAGCTATACATTGTTAAAAATAGCTTTACTCTGCATACTCGTATGTCTGACTAACACCCATAACAATGAATCGATTCGTTCATTTCCGGTTTTAAATCGGTTGTTTAGGTTTTTACGTAATTGGGAATCTAATTGTATTATTTGTAAGTTTTATTAAAAGATAAATTTTTCAACAAACCTGTAGTAAGATTTGCTTCAATTTCGGAAAATATCAGATTCCTTTATTAATCTGAAATAAAAAAGAAATTTTATGTAGCTAGTCATAAAATCAATAAATTGCACAATATTTTAAATTTTTTTTACTATAATTATAAAGCAAAGAGAAATTGTGAAATTAATTAGAAATAAAATTCATTGGTGAATATTGTTATATCAAACTGCTGTTGGATTAAATCAAATTAAAATCAATCATATCATTTTATTAGATTGTTCAATATAAATGAACTTTTAGGTACACAATTTTTTAAAAACGTTACAAACACAAATTGTGTGAACATTTTTAATCAAAATATGTTTCATCTACATAAAAACATAGACAGCAAATATGATATGGACAGCAAAGTATTTTTATGCTAGTTTTAAAAACCCCTTTGATTTAGAGTTAACAAATACAAAAATCACTGTTTTGATGGCTTTGTGATTGACAAAGCATTTATTTAAAAAAAAATATTTAAAATGTTTGAAGAATTGGTAGTCAAGTCTGATGAATATGGTGGATGAAGCAAAACCTCATATTTCAATTCATTCAGTTTTTGGAATGTGACCTGTAAAACGTGAGGTCTTGTCCTATTATGAAAAAGAACAATGCCTGTTCAATTCCCCAACTCTGGTTCGGATAACAGCAATTTCATGTGCAATCTATATTGTTGACAATATTATTGTGCATCAATTGTTTGGCTTATTTCTAGGAATCTGTAATGAGTAACTTCCATTTGTTTTCTGTCGCGTTATTCTAGAACTTTAAGCTTGAAACTTTTATATCAATAACTCGTAACTAAAGAACACGCTAAACCGACTCCCCAAAACACTCATTAAACACTAAAAACACGCTATAACCCTTTCAATAATATACCTCAAAATCAGCAATAACTCCCACCACAAAAAAATAATCCTCCGAAACTGGCCTTTCTTTGAACAGATCCGGTGAGGGTTAGAGGCCAATATATATACACCATTCCAACCGACAATATATTCCATTCCAATATATATATATACTACCCCAATACAGGAATTATACAATTATTTCAAATAAATTTATGCAGATGCAAAAAAAAAAAAAAAAAAATCTGTAAATACCTATTACGACTCATATCGGCACGACATTCCAGAAACCATTATCATTGCCTTCTTTGGATGTAAGCGTGGTTTGGATTCTCGTTTAGGATTTTCATAAACCTCTAGTTATTATTATTTTAATCATATAAATATTTACGATTATTATGCAGTATCCGCTTTTCATAACAAGTAATGATACGGACAAAAATGAAACAATTTCTTTTACCGAATACTGAATGATGTGCAAATCATTCAGTATTTCATAGTGATAAGGTAGAAAATCATTCAATATCTGATAAGCGTTGCAATTTATGTCATTTCGTGAGAAACTCACTTTCAAGTTTTTTTTTTTTCCATGCTCTTCAAGATGTCTTGAAACTGTCACTATATCTACTACAAGATTAACAACAAGTTCTCTGACAATAATTGTAGGATTAGCTTCAAATTTAGTCTTCAGAACATAATTATAGAGGATCCTTTATGTCTTCCACGGAATTCGATTTCTAAGCTCATATCTCCTGATTTGTACTTCTTAAACCATCATCTCACTGTGGATACATTAGATGCACCATTCCAAAGTGAACCATTAATATTTTGGGTTCCGATGTCCAAGTTTATATTCATACGTAAAAATGATGTTTATGATACTCTTAAAAAAATACCAAATAACTATACTTAAGCAAAACATATAATTAGACTACAGAATTAGCATTAAGATGATATATAAAATTCGTATTTAATTTAATACTGGTAGATTTATTATAGAACATCATCTAATGCTAAGAAAATTATTTTCCTTGGAACACTTCCAAAACATAATAATTTATAAGACAAAAAAAAATCTTACTTTTACAATTTATTTTAAAAAATTAAACATATAAAAATAAATTTATTAAATATTAAATCCACAAGATAATTTCTGTCTCATCATACAAAGGTACAATGAAAAGCCATTTACATTTTTGTAATATTTTTTTGTCTGGAAAATTGGATTCTATACATTGTTGTTAAACATTGGATATTGTACATTAAAGAAAAATGGCTTGGAAAGCACTTTAAATTATTTTACCAGCCTAAACAAATATGATGAATTATTATAGTATTAAAAGATAGTGAACAGTTATATTTTTATTTTTTTTATTTTTTAAGCATTTTTTTTGTTAATTCAAATCATCGTTACAGTCTTGATTATCATTAAAAAGTTGTTCTACTGTTTGCTTACATAAATATAAATGAAGTTATACATAAAATAATTTCTGCATGAATACCATCATAATATATTTCATTATTGTATATAAGCGAATCTATTTTTATACGAATATTTCAGAAATATTTAGCAAATAATACGAATCATTGAAATGTTCCAAATCGTTCAGAAATATTATCCCAATGATATGAATCATTGAAATGAATCAAATTATCAGTTCCTTAAAAGCTCTACGATTTAAACAAGAATATTATTACATAAAAAAAAAACGAATAATTTTAAAACAAAACAATTCAATAACATAGAAAAACACAACAATCAGGTATTGCTTCAGAGAAATTAGCTTTTTATTCATAAAATAAACTTATTAAGACTGTGAATTCTCGGACGGTGATTCTCGCAACATTAAATTTATTTTATAAAATAGGAAGAAACTATAGTCATAGAAAATACTTTCTGTCTTTAATTAAACGTCAAAATAATTTGACGTCCAATCAGATATCTTTATTTGGACAGTAAGCTTAAAAAACATGTTTAT
The DNA here is from genome assembly GCA_021605095.1 of Caerostris extrusa. NCBI lineage: Eukaryota > Metazoa > Arthropoda > Arachnida > Araneae > Araneidae > Caerostris > Caerostris extrusa. The sequence continues at coordinate 33,131 of BPLR01011987.1, read as the reverse complement.
TGTAGCTAATTAACGGAAATATATATAATAAAATAGCTATAATTAGGCGGAAAGCATCAACTTTTTTTCAAAGCAATTGAGCATTATAACGTCAATGTTAAGAAGCACAAATAATGGAAGATCCTTTATTAATGCTATATCAGAAAGATTACTTTAAACTTTCGTGAAATATTTTGTCAGAACTTATGTTTCACTTCTGCCAAAACAGATTATCCTTCCATTATTATTATCTTGGGTTTTTTTTTTGATGAAAATCTTTAATGCTTATTGAATTAAAAAATTCAATTTCCTAAACTTCTGCGAAGACTTCTTTAAATTTACTGTTTGAAATATTATTGAAAATGAGATAGAGAAATTATTTTTACTCATAAATTATATTTTTCATCAGTGTCTGTGAAACAATGTCGTTGCTACTGAACCAACAGGGTTGTTTTTGAAATATACTTTTATAACATGATCATCAGAAATGCTGTTGCTACTGAACAAACAGAGTTGTTTTTGAAATATACTTTTTATAACATAACCATTAGAAATTCCTACAGAAAATAATCTGATTCCTACAGGACAAATAGAGTCGTATAGAAACTTTTCGAAATTAAAATTTTTTATTTATTCTCGTGAATTCTTCGTAATTTCGCGACACATAGACTAAAAAATAGCCTTTTAAATTTTTAAAAAATACACGGCTTCAATACACATATTTTCAATAATTGGTTTAGTTTGTCACTCTACGGTCATTTTGTGCCCACGAGGGTTAAACAGACCGGGACCTACAATTTAAAATGGATTCCGAACCACTTACAAACATCCATGCTACCGCCAGGATTCTTACCTGAAGCCCGTGATACCAAAGGCCAGAGCTCTAGCCAATTGGTCACCAGGCTGCTGAAAAACATTGGCGATTGTTTTGATATGTCGCTCTACGATCATCTTGTGCACACGAGGGCTGAAGAGACTGAGACCTACAGTTTAAAGTAGATTCCGAGCCACTAGCAAATATCCATGCCATCGCCAGGATACGAACCTGAAGCCTGTGATACCAAAAGTCACTTGGCCACCAGAGTCTTTCAATTAATGAGTTTTATATTTAACACTTGGAAGTAAACATATTTTTATGGGATATAGAAATTTAATAATTTTATGGATTCGTGGAAGTTCTTATGGACTTAGTCTAGCACATACTAAAAATTAAATTAATAAAAAGAGCAGACTAGAATATATGAGGATACTAGAACACATTAAGTCATATGTAGCAGATTGTCATGTGCAGATCGTAAAAGGAAAAATCCAGCTTCAATATGGCAGAGGAACCTTAAAATGAAGATATCATTTGTGAGACCTCTAGTTGTTAACCTCATTTTCATGATGAATATAATTTAAAATTTTCCAACTTGTTTTCTTTAACAATGAGTGGGGACTTTCTAGTAAACTTTTTGCTCCACATTTGGTAGTTGCAATTTAGAAAATCTATAAACTGCTGAAATCATATAACGCAAGAGATTCTATCAAAATCTCCACCTTGTCTACTCGTTTTTCGAAGCAATGGATAGAGGGATGGTGCTGCTACATTGTGACTGTACCTTTCAAACACAACATGAAAAAACATAACAACGGATGGCATCTCAAGCGTTCGAAACTATCTATTCTTTACAATCCTCACTTTTCAATCTACAAATATATTGTATCCACTCTTGCATTTCTTTTAGGTGACATTTGATGGGTTTCAAACAAGCTTCTCTAAATTTGAAAGCCCCATCGCACTGTCTACCAAGCTACTGCAACCCTTATTACCTCTAACGTATTCAATGGAAAATCTTTCCAATCTGCTTATTTACCCCGTTCATACGCAATCCTTCTTCTACTTCAATTGCGCAACAGCCCTATTGAAGAAGGTGAACCAAGGTCGTTTGCTAACTGGCAAATTCGATACAAGAGTTACCGTTTTCTTTTTACGAGGTAGTAGGGTTGTCAGCCCTACGCCTAACTCTCTATAGTCATAACCGAGACATGTGGTTTATGGTGTATTGAGAACCACTACAAACATCCATTGAACCACCAGAAATCGAACCCGAGGTCTGTGGTGTCGAGAGCCGGACACTCAGCCATCCGGCCCCTTCATACCTAGTTAGACAAGGATATTTTACTTTGAGATATGAAAAAATACAATAGAAACAAAAATAAAAAAACCTTTCATATAAATTTATTTTTATTAAGTTTTAATTACTCTTTGGTAAGAAAAGACGATTTTTCATTTTTACGAAACTACTTCATATTAATTAAAAATTTTCCTAAAGACAAAGTAAACGAATTGTGTGCAATTATGATATATATATATGTTGAAACTACCCAAAATGAGTAATACAAAAAATTAAAATGTAATACTGAATAATATGTGAAATACATCAGAAGAAATTTAATTTCATAGCTAATTTTATATAAAACAGCTAAAAAAATAGAACTTGCAATTAGATCATATATTTTACATCATTTAATTACTAATAAATACATTTATCAAGCGTGGGTTCGAATTATAATAGACCCACTTTAGCCTACGCATGTCGTAAAAGGCGACTGAAATGGTTTTCTAGTGTCCGGAGGTATAATAGGGTATGGGTAAAGTCAGACTTCTCCCTTAGGGCTATCAAATCTTTACGCCACAAAGTCAATGACAAAATTAAACTGCATTTTTAACTTTTATCATCATAGATTTAAATATACATAGGTTCATAGAATTCACCTATATATTGCTGTCTACAAAGTGGGATAAGAAAAAACAACAATATAAAAACGATTACACATTTTCATTTCATTTGATATGGCAGCTGCCAATTTAAATTAAAATTCTCATGACTTTGACCATAATTAATATTTTCTATATTGTATATTAAAGTAAAAAAAAAAATTAAAATCCCCCTTTGAATACGAAATTATGTTTTAGAAAAAAAATACTTTTACTAAGTAAGTCTAGATAATAAAAAAATGCGAAGCATTAAATAAATGTCAACAAACGGGACAAATTAATATATCATGCATCAAATTACTGTATCATATATCAAATTAATATATCATGCATGAAATTAATGCATTATATATCAAATTAATTTATCAAAATCATATTTAAAAAGATTCTCAAAGAAACAACCAATAATATGTGAAATACATTGCACATAGGATCACTCACTGCCTCTATTATGAGGAAGTTCAGAGTCGCTCATTTTATGACTGGATACGGTAAATTTAACTCCTATTTAAACAGATTTTAAACAATGTTCAACTGATCTTAGTAACTGTAATGTAGGTGGAGTACAAGCTTTTATCAGTTTGTTTTATAAGAAACCTTCTTTTACAGCATTTTCTTACTGAGATACTTCTTGAAATGCCTTATCTATTTCTGTTTTATTTTATTTTTTTCTTTTGTAACATGATATTTTCTTTTAGCATCTTCCACTTTTATTATTTTGTCTTTGATTAGTTTGTTTCATACTTATCTAAATATCCTGTGATATTTTGTGGTACAAGAGGATTTTTTGTAATCTTCAATAAAAAAAATTAAACAAATGTACCAGACAGATAAAATGCCGAGTGAATCTCGAAAATAGTTGTAGAGAAAACATCGAAATTTATTGTTATTAATTTACATAAAAATAATCCAAGAATAGTTGCCTTTATAAGTATTAGATTTTGTATTATATAAGATTTGTTTACACAATAGAAAAATATTCAGCTCACCTGTCCTTTGTCAATATATAAAATTGCTTTGATAGCTTTTGCCAATATTGATTAAAATTATGTTGATATAAATATATACAGATTAAACAACTACAGCAAAACACGTTATGCATGAGACATCAATAAAAAAAATATATATGGATATGTCCTACTTTTTTCCAGAATGCCCCACATATTCAGCTGCATGTTCTTCCCTGTGCATGCAAAGAAAGCAGGTTGATGAAATGTCTTTACAATAATGGATACCATTTTGATGAATCAATGTTATTTTTTAGAAAGGTGTGCGAGGATAAATTTTTTTTTTTGTTTTTCTGGAGTAATTTCAATGGTAACTGAGACCAGATGGTTCATTTGCCAATATGGAATTCTTTATTATAATCTCTACTGAATGTTCAAATTTCTCAATGCAGTGATTCTAGCTCATACATGTAGCGAAATCGAACCATTTCAATTTTGGCCACGAACTAACTCACAGTACTAAAGAGCAAACAACTACTTTAATAACCTAATATTATATATACAAATGTAAAATAAATTATTTCTTCAACTTTCTATAGCGCTGCTAAATATATAGAAGGAGAATCTGTTCACTGGGCAACTTCTTTCCGCTACATTTATCATTAGCGAGTCAAAAATATCCATTGCAGCTGAGTTGCACAACCGTTAATGCTAACAGTATTAACGGTTGTGCAACTCAGCTGCAATGAATATTTTGGACTTGTTAAATGACTGATGACTCAGCGGCATGACTGATTTCCCCAAAAGTGCGACTCGCAAGGCGCCATTCATTTCCTAAATGTAGAAGGGATTAGCATAACAGAAATTCATCGGAGTGTGAACACTGTTTATGGTCGGAATTGTTTTAAACCTTGAAAATGAGCGATTGCATGTTGTTGTAGCCAAAGAGCTTTTTGCACAATTTCTACAGGAAGTGTCCAGTTAACCGGATTATAGCTCAGCCTAAACTTGAAGTCGAGTGACTTTCACCAACTTTCGAGAGCTGAAAAGAGATCTGAGAGAACAGCCTTTCTACACCAACAAAGAGCTTCAAGACACCATGGTCGCCGTACCAAAGCATGTAGGTGGCAGAGTATTGTGAAAAGAATATTGAAAACCTCGATATATTGAAAACCACCTCGATATATTGAAAATATTGAAAACCACCAGTACGACAAATGTCTCACTGGAATGTACAATGTATGAGGAAAGATACATTGATTGTATTCCGCTCCTGATAATGAAAATCATTTTGTAACCCATACTTGTCTTGATCCAATGCTCCATTGGAGATTGAAAAAGAAAATAGCATTCATAGATGCAGTGAAAAATGTATTTTGTAAAAAGCAAATTGTGGTGTTGTTGTATATTTTTATTAGGTATATTTTCATTAGGATTTAGAAGGAATAATTTTAGATGGAATATCTTTTACCTATACTTCTTATTAAAGACATGAAATAAATATTCAAAACATTTATTTAAAATAATGTTGTTTAATTATTTATATTATAGGCAAAATGTGTTAATCTGCATTCTTTACAATTATTCTATATTTGCATGTAATTATTATACTTGCCATCAACCATAACAAATAAACACACAACTACAATATTAAAATGATATGCAAACTGTATAGAGGAGATTATCTATTTAATTTACCCATAAAAACTATATCACAATAGGGATATTTTTAAGTAAACAATTGCACAATTATCGGATGACAAAACCATAAGTTAAACCAGTTACATTCAAACTTTCTTTTAGTCACATTTAAAATCTTTCCCACCTAGAATCTGCAATCTAGCCTATGTAATATTTTATGCAATATATTACAGAAGCTACAGACAAAGTACTGATGGTCCACGAATAAAACTATGGTGATTACTCACAAATTAAATATTCCTAGTGAAAAAGGCATACATGAAGATTTATGCCAAAGCCGGGAGACTTCAAATTTTTTTCGACACTAGATTACAGGGGAAAACTTCAGAATTATCTTAATGCCATCCAGTTCAACGATTCCGTCTATCCTGAACTTGATGACTTGTTCATATTTGACAGGTATGTCTTTATGTTATCGTTTTCAAAAGGGAACCTTTCTTTGGGATTTGCTGGCTGATATACTCCATCACTACAACTACCGTTTTCATATTATTTTATTCAGGTTTTCAACTCCATTTTTTTCTCACCTCATATCTCTCCATCTCAAAAACTAATCTCGTCTATTTACTGACACCTTTCAGGAAATTATACTAAACTTATAGGGATGGTGAATTGTTTTGTTCATTCTCTTCTCATCCGCTTTTCTGCTTTTTTGTGATTGTGGCTCTTTGGATCCATTGAACTAGAATCAACTTTGCACTGGAGCTCGAGCTTTCAGTGTTAACCCAGACAGTCCATGTTATTTTTGCATCATCTTCTTCCACCCAGTGAACTCTTTCCACCTCTGCTCCTCATCTAAAGCCTGATGGTCAATTGGTTAGCTCTTTGGCCTTTGGTATCACAGGCTTCAGGTTAATCCTGGCAGTGGCATGAATGATTTTCAGTGGTTTGGCATTCCAAACAAACTTTATTTGATGATAAAGTTATTGTTGCTGTGTGACTTATTGAAATATTTATATGTTGACTGGTATGTATAAAAAGTGTAGATGTTTGGATCAAGGGATTTAAAATAGGTTAAATTATACTTTGGCAAACATTTTAAAATTTCCGAAAAAATTGATTATGCAATCCATTCAACATATCTGGCACATATTTAAAATATTGTAATTTATAAGCAATATAAAAATTAAAATGTTTATATGGTACATATGAATACATTTTTAATAAGAAACAAATGAATAAAATAGTTAACTACTAATATTAATATAATGACCTTTAATACAAATTATACTTTGCACATATACAATTCAAATAAAAAAATAAAAACATATACAATGTAAACATACAAAAATAAACATATACAATGTATATTATATGAATAAATAAATGTATTGTTATATGCCGGTATACTATATGGGACGGTGTACACTGATATACTATGTGTGAATGTAATATGTATAGGTCTCTGATTTAAAAAGGAGTAGTTTTGGTGTGCAGTTAGGAAAAAATGTATTAAAAGTTGCGTGAAATTTATAAGGTTTGCTTTAATGTGACACGCAAATGGTGGGCAGTAAATGCTTGAAATCTTTCCTGGTAATGTGATTAATTATTTTAAGGTGACCTGATGGATATTTGGCTAGTGCTCTGGTATTTGTAGCATATCATAGCGCCATTGGGGCCCACAGGCTTCAGGTTCGTATACTGGCCGTGGCATGGATATTTGGGAGTGGTTCGGGATTCACTTTAAACTGTAGATCCCCAGTCTGATTAGCTTAAAGTCAGAACAAAATGACCAGCATTGGGTCATTACCAATCCTCATAACCAGCATTGGGTATCTTTATCTCTGAATTTATATTATGTGTCAATTTTATGGGGTAATTCAATATATATATAATATTACTTACATATTACATATAAAATTTTAGATCATATAACAAGTCAACAAGACAAAATTTGTTCAGAGATATTAATCTTTCACTTCAAGGCAGACTTCAGATTACCTAAAGCGAAAATTTATATCTAAAGATGGTAAAAACAAATCCATCTTTAACTGGATGGCGATCTTTTATAACCCGAAACTTTAGAGCATTTTTAGTTTGCTTTTAAATCATGAAAACCTAAGTCATTCAGAAAATAGAGCATTTGGCAAGTGAAGCCCCCTTGGAACATGCCTTCAAGTTTCTGTCTTGCCTTTCTTTATTAAAAATAAAATAAGTAAAAATAATAATTTAATAACCCTCTATGCATAGTTTCTCCTGAGACCAAAAACACCTTTTAGGACCTTTCAATTTAGTAGTGTAATATTTTTTGGCAAAACAATTTCATATCTTTTATTGGATATTTTTCATTATCAAGCATTCGAAAGATAACTCAACTCCCGATGTTCCAGCATTAGTATTGCGAGTCAATTATATTGGAATAGTGTCCGTCCTTTGTAAAGTATATTTGTTTGAAATGTTTTTCTCTAACTTTTACATTTCATAAAAAGAGTTATATATTTTTCATCTTTAAATGCGAATTGTTTTCCCAGAAACATACACACATATATATATAATATTTTAGAAAGAAAAAAATATGTGCTTGTAAGAGTTAGAAGCGAATAAAATTTATTATGTATAACTGCATATGTCTAAAAAAATAACATGGCAAATATCAAGGCAAAATAACATGGCAATAATTGTAGGAAGCATATACCTACAATAAAGTCACTATAAAAGTTATGGTTTTATATCATTAAATATTAATCAATACCTCTTGCGCAAGCAAAACGCTTAAGTCTAAAAATAGAGCTCACTTAGCCTGGAAAAACATTAGGGGTTTCACTTGTTTTCTCCATACCTTACATCGATTGCAAATATCGTGATAGATAATCGATACGCCAACCGTGATCTATCGATACATCGTTAAACAAAGAATCGTGCTTTTGCATTGCATAAATGTCAAATGATCAAAACCAGCATTAGTCGCTCATGGCAACAAAGTGCTTTGTTTTGCAAAATGGCGATCGCCATCGTACCCAAAATGAGCCAAATGGGGAAAAATAGGATGTTTGAATTGGAAAAATTGGTAATATATCGCCCGATATCGTGACTTTCTTATAATTCACGGCAAACAAAAACAGAATTCAAGGACGATTCAGTCTGCATCTTCAACAAAATAAGGTCAAATATCGAGCAATTTTGGTCTTTCCATTTATTTCTTACTCAAAGAAAACATCATAATCTTTCCTCTGACAACGATTTATTACTCTAATAAAAAGTGTTTTGGCAAAGTATGCTTTTTAGAAATGGTAGCATAAATACACGTTTAATGGTGATCTTCATTTGAATTGATCCTCAACATTAAGAGGTTTTGTTTATTACTTGGAGACCGAAATAGGATGTCGATTAGTGATTGTTTACCACTGTAAAGAAGCCGGTAATCCTTGTTAGTGGCAGAATTATTGCTATATGATTACTAAGCAGATATATACATTACTTGTTATATACCTGCTTAATATTATATAGGTTTTTATGGTTTCTTTTGGTTAATATTTTTTTCCAGAAGTAAATATTACCGATATAAATTCTACTGATAAAATCTTAGTTTAGCTCATATTATCGTGGAATAGCAAATTTGCGACAAACAAGCAAATTATTTCAACGAATTACAATAAAAAAATAAAATTACAGTTAAAAATAATCGAACAACGTTATAACGTAAATAAAATAGTAGGAACAATTCGTAATTCCCTATTGAAACAGTGTGATATGATTCTGTAGTCAAAATTATAGTATTCTTTCTGAAAATAAAAGCCAATACTGAAGCTATAACGGTTATTGATTCTTTTAGAAAAAACGAATTTATATAATCAGTGCCATTTTAATTTTATTGAATTGGTTTCTTTCAAAAGAGGTGTATTTTATGCTAACCTTTTTTTTTGCTAAATTTTACGGTAAAATAAATTACAGTTACTTATGGCACTACACAAATAAGTAATCGTATTCTTTTTTTTACGTTTTTAAAATTTTGTCATATAGTCATGCATTATTCAGTCATTATTTTATTGCATAATTTTAAAAAATTAAAAAAAAAAAAAACCATCTTTTAAAATTCAAAAATTTAAAACAAAAAAAAAAACATTTTTACAAGAGGTGAACGAAAAATATTGCACCACTATTTATAAATCATTATTCATTTTTTAATCAAAATTAAATGTTTCTTTGAGTTTGATACCGTGTTGATTTAAATTAGTTTATTTAAAAAACCGTTCGATATATGGACCAGTTCTTCAATAAAATAAAATAAAAATTGTTGTTCATAATTTTAATTATTGCGATAAAATAATTTTTGCAATAAAACAGTCAAAAAACCCAACATAATATTACATTATGTTGTTAACAAAGCTGATGTAAACAAACTATAACTTTACGAAACCAATTAAAGACCAAAATTCAACATTAGGCTAAAATGAATACTTCTATTATTTTAGAAAACAATTTTAAAAGCACCATTTGAATAATTGAAGGAAAAAAAAAATAAAAAACATAAAAGTCGATTTTTAAGTTGCGTCTTAAATATTACAAACAGAAAAAAAAAAAAAAATTGTAAAAACCCAGCAAAAGTATCTCTAATGAAAAGATTATTTATTTTATTAATTCCATGTTTATTTTGCAAAAGCATTTTCTACCATGTTTGGAGCATTGCTGATTTTTAATGAAATATGCCTTATTTGAACAGCTTACCTTTTTAGCTTTATAAGGTTTTAAGAGTTAGTTGTTTAAAGAATTAACTTAATACATATAGTACTTATGAGCCCGACTCGTGAATCAGTGGCAACGTGCGCCGCTGGCGAGCATTAATGGCTGAAGTTCAATCCGCAAGCGGCTTTGTTGCAGACACTGTTTAAAAAAACGAAAAGTCTCAATGGCGTCTGGGATATACATCACCTTGCCTACGTTGATTTCTTAAATACGATGCGCAAATGCGACGTAATTCCTACTAAAAGTCCTCCCGGTAGGTACTGCCCTCTTTTTCAACGGCTCGGAGCCAAGCCAAACTTCTACCTACAAGTGCTACAACACAACATAAACTGCCCCCTTCCATGAGTAGACTGCTCATAGGATGTCCCTCCCACTACAGGGCATTGAGGGTAGGACACAAATCAACAAAAAACAACAATCAATTAATAACAAAACAAAACTTATGTATAGACAATGATTATGTTAATACACAGCAGAACTTTTAAAACTAACAGAATAATACAGAACTTTTTAAACTCATTTATTACATAATTTAAAAATAGAATAGGATTAAATGAAACATTTCAATATAATGAATTATTTAAATGAGACAAAGGCATTATTTCATTTCATTTCATTGCAATAATGATACAAAAATGTCTCTTATCAATAAACTGAGCAAGTAAGAATTATAAGTACTTAAATAAGGTTAATAAATAGTGCTTAGAAAACTATGCAGGTGCTTAATAATGATTAATAATGACACAGAGAAATAAATTATGTTTCACTTATTTTATGCATTTAAATTATCTTTCTGAGAAATGTAGTTACGGTAAGATTCAGCAACAAAGGTTATTTCATACTTAATCATGAAAACAATAACCATTGTTGGGTTTAGTTGTATGTTTCATTTTTCGTTTTAATTTAATGTAGTGATGTTTTTTTTACTTACAACAACAAACTTAACATTAATGTAAAAAATATGGTAATAAATTGCTAAGATCTCTTTTTCATGATGCTAAACACGCTTCGTATTAGGTGGAATTATTAATTTCAATTTACTAAAACTTATTTTCAAGAAAATGTAATTTGGAAAGAAATTATAGTAATATATATGTACAGATAACGAAAGAAAAAAAAATTTGTGTAAAAAATGGTCATCATTCAACTTAATTAGAATCGAGTTCTTAAAAATATGAATAGTATTGTATGTCAGTATAATATTATGCAGAAATATTTTATATATTAATACTGTATATATTTTGTATATAATTATATTAATATTTTGTATATTTGTATTTTGCTTTTAAAAAATGTATAATTGATTTTAGTACAAAAAAAGTTATTACTAGTAAAAAGAAACACTCTCCAAGTCGAACACATAGTAGAGACAAGCCCTTAATCTATCTGAATATATGGTATTCTATATATCGGATAGGTGAGGTGTTCGCGCCTACGCGCAAGTATACCCCTAGCGGCAAAAAAAGTGTATGTGTACACCGAGTCTGAGTAGTGTAATGTGTTATCTTCTTTTTAGTTCTCATAAATTAACACTTTCAGTTGATATATATAAAATATTTTATTCACATTCTAAAATACTTATTCGAGCAACCGCCCGCCATCAGCATCCCCTTGCTCTTACATTTGAATCCCCGTATAAGACAATAGCCTTATATGGAGTTACAGGAGGAGGAGTTATGGAAGAGTCTCTTGTTCGTGGCGCCATCTGTTGTCATTTATAATGACAAATAGTTTACAAATGTGATCAGCAAAAGTGAACAGCACGGCTGCGAGTGGCTATGACCGTTTAGTGAAATAAAGTGATGTTAAGTTTTCATTGTGAATACTTACTGTGTTAGTGTGTGAGTGTGATTAAAAATACAGTCCGCTAGATAACATGTGTGAGTGCTATTGACGTGAATATGAGGCTTACACCTTTTGAAAAACAATAAAGAAATTTTCTTTAATTTTGTATATAGTTCACCTTTGTTAATTTTGTAAATGAACGTGGAATAATATATCACGTATTTACTTACATGATGTCTTTTTGTTCTTATGTTTTCCCATATACGTTACTTTGTAAGGAAATAATTTTCTACCATGTATTGTTATGTGATTTTCAGTCGCCTAGGAACACCCTACCCGCCTCAGATGTCTGTAAACCTGACATTGGCACACCCTGTAAATCCCAACATCACAGATGACGGGTTCGAAGTAAGAATTCTTTAACCTGCAGTCTCTGACCAATACAAATACATATGTGACTGATGGAGAACTAACCAGGGTGCATCATGTAAGACTGAGTTTTACTACACCCACAACTTGTGTTGTGCTATTGTTGTGACTAATCCTCAGTGTCTGGCAGCTCGGAATGAACGCATCAAAGTAGTCTATACAAGGATGAAGGCAAAGGGGGCAACTTCTGTTGTGATGAAGCACCGTAGGTAAAAGTCTGACTTGACTCAGAGTCATTGAGGAAGTAGACCGTTACTTCCGGGAGGACTTTAGTGAGAACTGCCTCACATTTGCGTATCGTATGGGAGAAAAACCAGGTGTAGAAAGAAACTATCAATTTTCTGCGCATTTCTTTTCTGTACTTTTTCTGAATTTCAAAGTAGTTAAAATTTTCATGTATTTTAATAATTTATACTCTTTTATTTATTATTATATTTTCTTTTAGGAATATAGAGTTTAGATAATTGAAGGACTTGGACCGCGACAAAGGAATGTTTTTCAGGAAAATATTCATGAATAATTGTTTCATAATTGCATGAAAAATTTAAGAAAAAACCATTACAACTAGTGCAAACTACCAGTGATAGAATTATTCCTCTTGTTATCTCAGAATTATATATATATATATATATATATATATATATATATATATATATACATAGTCATTTATTTTTCATTACAGATAAAAATTATTGACTTGATTGATATCAACTAATTATTGATAACAATTGAACTGATATCAATTATTAAAAATAATAGTTTTCAATCATACTAAAAATAGTGTTTTATTAACTGGCAGCACGTTAACCATAAGAATATTGAAAAAAAAAGAATATCAAGCAAATTTTAAAATGATGGAAAAATTCATAAAAAAGAATAAAAAAATATTCAGAAAAATCCTCCTTTTTTTTAAAGTTGAGTTTCAATAATGCGCTTAATAATAAATAATTCCATAGTTGAAATTTTAAGAAAAAAATTAACAAAGGACAGCAAATTCCACACATTTTTTATCACTCTCTTAAAAGAACTGCTTTAAGTACTAAACCATATATATCAGAAATAATTATTAATTCGGTGTAGGTGTATTTCTTTCTCGGTTTTTTAAAACTATAAAAATTAGAAAATGCGAAACTTTTTTTTTTTATACTCCTTCTGTAATTTATAGTTGTCGCTAGCAGTTTCAAAAAAAAACTGTTGACCAAATAGCAATTGATCATCACTTACGCTTACGCTTAGAGAGAAAGAAAAAAAAGAAAAAAATGAAAACATTTTTTACACTAAGTTTCTTTTACTTTACTCATACGAAAGAATAAGATACGATTAAAGTCAACGATTTTTCTTCAAAATAAATTATCAAGAACTCAGAAGAATAAGATCTGAGTGTAGTTTTTTTTAAGTTTTTTTTTTTTTTTTTTAGTTTTTCCTATTTACTTTTTTTACTTGTAATCTTAAGAAAAAGAATTTCATTAATTTTCTTATGAAACATTAAGACTGAAATAAAAGGGAAAATTGATAGAAGTTTTTAAAAGAGATAACAAAAATTTTATAGTTATTGTATATTATGTTTATAAAATAAAAATAAGTTAAGAAATGTAATTATAACTTCTTTTTTTTTTAAAACTATCAATTTGTTGAAGAAAAGTATTTTTTAGTTGCCACAGATAATTTGATATTCGCATACAGGGTAATTATAATTAAAGTCCCACTTTCAAACTACTGTAAAAAAAGGAAAACAATCGTTACAATGAGTTCAAATTTGAACAGGAGATTCTTGAAGAAGGGGTGAAACAGTATGGCGTCAAAAAGTTCCAAAGTGTATTAATAGATGGCGCTGTAAGCAGAATAAAAAAGGTGAATTCGGCTGCCAGTGATTTTTTTTAATCGAAATAACAACGTATTTGACATGAGTTGCACATTAAACCAACTATAGTGTTCAATGTGATTGATTGTTTCGGTTTTTGACGGAAAAAACCGACTTCCAAGTCATCAATAATTGTGACAATGTTAGTGAAAAGCCATTCTACCATGGCGAGGTCATATCACATTGGATCGAAAGAATCGGTAGAACTTTTTTTAGAATTTTTGATCCCATACCGTTTCCTTCTTCAGTATCTTCAGTTCAAATTTAAATGTGAATAGCGGTTTTTTTTTTTGCAGCATTTTAAAAAGTGGGATTTTAATTATAATCACGCTGTATATAGTCATTTATTTTTTTATTATTTATCATTTTATTAAAAATAAAATTTTTTTAGTCTTACTAAAACACTGTTTTTATTAACTCACAGCTAGTTTATTCAAAAGTTAGAATATCAAGCAAATTTTAAGATGACAAAAAGTAATAAAAAAGATCGATAGACTGAAAACTCCCTCTTTTTTAAAATTGAGTCTCAGTAATGCGCTTAATATTTGATAATTTTATAGTTGTTAATCTATGAAAAACCAACAAGAAGGTATCCCTATAGGGATAAGTCTGAATTTTCAATGTATATATATATATATATATATATATATATATATTAGTCATGACGAATGACTAGTGCTTGCGTGCCACAGGTTTCGGGTTCGATTTCCGGTGGCGCCATGGATGTTTGTAGTCGTTTTGAATCCAATTTAAACCGTAGTTATTGGTCTAATATGACTGTAGAGCATCGGGCGTAGCATTGACAATCTATCCCGTAAAAACAAAAACATTTCCTGTTTCAAAATCTGCTAGATTGTTTGATTAGATGATTTTGTCCCACTATGGGGCTGTTGCGCCTCTGATGATTATGATGAAGAGAAAGTCATTTATATTTTCATTACATTTTATTATTTATTAAAAATAAAATTTTTAGTCATACTAAAACATTATTTTTAACGACTTTCACCAAGTTAAGCGTAAGATTATTAAAAAAATCAGACTATTAAGCAAATCTTAAAATGACAAAAAATAGTAAAAAAGATGAAAAACAGAACAGAACTTTTTTAAAGTTCTGTTTCAGTAATGCTTTAATAAATAATTCCACAGTTGAAAATCAAAAAACCAACAAAGTGAATAAATTGCACACATTTTTTATCACTCTCTTAAAAAGAACAGCTTTAAGTACTAAAGCATATATTTCAGAAATAATTATTAACTCAAGTAGGTGTATTTCTTTCTAGGTCTTTTAAAACTATAAAAAAATTAGAAAATGCAACTTTTTTTTTTCCCTTCTGTAATTTATAGTTGTCGCTGGCAGTTTCAACAAAAAACTGCTGTTGACCAAATAGCAATTGATCATCACTTTCCTTTAAGAGAAAGTTAGAAGGAAAAAAGAGCATTTTTTCTATACTAAGTTTCTTTGACTTTAATCATACAAAAGAATAAGATACGATTAAAGTCAACGATTTTTCTTCAAAATAAATTATCAAGGACTAAGAAGAAAGAAGATCTATGTAGTTTTTTTTTTTTTTTTTTTTTTTTTTTGTTATTTTTCTTTTTCTTTTCTATTCACTTTTGTACTTTAATCTTTAGAAAGAATTTCATTAATTTTCTTATAAGACATTAAGACTGAAATAAAAAGGGAAATGGATAGAATTTTTTAAAAGAGATAACAATTTTATATTATTGTATATTAAGTTTATAAAATAAAAACAAATTAAAAATTTAGTCACGCAACTTCATTTTGTCTTAAATCTTACCCGCTAATTGAAAAAGTATTTTTACTGAAAGTTTTATATAAATGTACAAGTGATTATAACTAAAGTTCTACATTTAAAATGTTGTAAAAAAAGGAACCACTCCTACAATGGGTTAAAATTTGAATTGAAGATATTTGACGAAGGGGAAAACGGTATGGGATCAAAAAAAGTCTCCAAAGTTCATTAATAGATGGCGCTGCAAGCGGCATATAGAAAGTAATTCGGCTGCAAGTTATATTTAAATCGAAATTATAACGTATTTGGCATGAGTTGCACATTAAACCAACTGTAGTGTTCAATGTGCTTGATTGTTTCAGTTATTTGACTGAAAAAAATGACTTCCATATCATTCATCAATTGTGGCACTGTTAGTTGAAAGCCCTTCCATCACGACAAGGTCTTACTAAACTGGATGAAAAAAAAAACCGGTAGAACTTTTTTTTGATGCCATACTGTTTCCCCCTTCTTCAAGTATCTTCAGTTCAAATTTGAACTCATTGTGATGTGTGTTTCTTTTTTTCACAACGTTTAGGACTTACTTTTATTATAATTACTATCTATACAGTCATTTATTATTTATTAAAAATAATATTTTTTAGCTACACTAAAAGCAGTGTTTTTATTAACAAACAGCAAGATTATTAAAAAAATCAGAATATTAAGCAAATTTTAAAATGACAAAAATAGTAAAAAAAGATGAAAAACAAAAATTATCCCTTTTTATAAAGTTGGGTTTCAATAATGCGTTTAATAATAAATAATTCCATAGTTGAAAATCTATGAAAAACCAACAAAGGACAGCAAATTTCATATATTTTTTATCGCTCTCTAAGTACTAACGCATATATTTCAGAAATAATTATTAATTCAGAGTAGGTGTATTTCTTTTTCTCGGTTTTTAAAACTATAAAAATTAGAAAATGCACAACCTTTTTTTTTTTACTCCTTCTGTAATTTATAGTTGTCGCTGGCAGTTTCAACAAAAAACTACTGTTGACCAAATAGCAATTGATCATCACTTTCGCTTAAGAGAAAGTTAAAAGAAAAAAAGCCACTTTTTCTACACTAAGTTTCTTTTACTTTAGTCATACAGAAGAATAAGATACGATTAAAGTCAACGATTTTTCTTCAAAATAAATTATCAAGGACTAAGAAGAAAGAAGATCTAAGTGTAGTTTTTTTTTTTTTTTTTTTTTTGTTATTTTCTTTTCTTTTCTATTCACTTTTGTACTTTTAATCTTTAGAAAGAATTTCATTAATTTTCTTATAAGACATTAAGACTGAAATAAAGGGAAATGGATAGAATTTTTTTAAAGAGATAACAATTTTATATTATTGTATATTAAGTTTATAAAATAAAAACAAATTAAAAAATTTAGTCACGCAACTTCATTTTGTCTTAAATCTTACCCGCTAATTGAAAAAAAGTATTTTTTACTGAAAGTTTTATATAAATGTACAGAGTGATTATAACTAAAGTTCTACATTTAAAATGTTGTAAAAAAAAAGGAACCACTCCTTACAATGGGTTCAAATTTGAATTGAAGATATTTGACGAAGGGGAAAAACGGTATGGGATCAAAAAGTCTCCAAAGTTCATTAATAGATGGCGCTGCAAGCGGCATATAGAAAGTGAATTCGGCTGCAAGTTATATTTTAAATCGAAATTATAACGTATTTGGCATGAGTTGCACATTAAACCAACTGTAGTGTTCAATGTGCTTGATTGTTTCAGTTATTTGACTGAAAAAATGACTTCCATATCATTCATCAATTGTGGCACTGTTAGTTGAAAGCCCTTCCATCACGACAGGTCTTACTAAACTGGATGAAAAAAAAAAACCGGTAGAACTTTTTTTGATGCCATACTGTTTCCCCTTCTTCAAGTATCTTCAGTTCAAATTTGAACTCATTGTGATGTGTGTTTTTTTTTCACAACGTTTAGGACTTACTTTTATTATAATTACTATCTATACAGTCATTTATTATTTATTAAAAATAATATTTTTTAGCTACACTAAAAAGCAGTGTTTTATTAACAAACAGCAAGATTATTAAAAAAATCAGAATATTAAGCAAATTTTAAAAATGACAAAAAATAGTAAAAAGATGAAAAACAAAAAATTATCCCTTTTTATAAAGTTGGGTTTCAATAATGCGTTTAATAATAAATAATTCCATAGTTGAAAATCTATGAAAAAACCAACAAAGGACAGCAAATTTCATATATTTTTTATCGCTCTCTAAGTACTAACGCATATATTTCAGAAGTAATTATTAATTCAGAGTAGGTGTATTTCTTTTCTCGGTTTTTTAAAACTATAAAAATTAGAAAATGCACAACCTTTTTTTTTACTCCTTCTGTAATTTATAGTTGTCGCTGGCAGTTTCAACAAAAAACTACTGTTGACCAAATAGCAATTGATCATCACTTTCGCTTAAGAGAAAGTTAAAAAAGAAAAAAAGCCACTTTTTACACTAAGTTTCTTTTACTTTAGTCATACAGAAGAATAAGATACGATTAAAAGTCAACGATTTTTTTCTTCAAAATAAATTATCAAGGACTAAGAAGAAAGAAGATCTAAGTGTAGTTTTTTTTTTTTTTTTTTTTTGCAAAGTTTCTTTTTTTTTATTTACTTTTGTACTTTTAAACTTAAGAAAAGAATTTCATTAATTTTCTTATAAGACATTCAGAACTGAAAAATAAGAGGGAAAAAATGGATAGAATTTTTTTAAAAGAGATGACAAAAATTTTATAGTTATTGTATATTAAGTTTATAAAATAAAAAAAAAAGTTAAGAAATTGTAGTTATAACTTTTTTTTTTTTTTTGTTTTAAAACTGTCCGTTTGTTGAAAAAGTATTCTTTACTGGAAATTTGATATCAATAGATATGTAATAAAATAGGATTATGTATGTTGTTATCAAATGGTCAACTGCGATTAGGTGATTAACGTATCATATTTTAAAAATAGAGGGAGTTTGGTTTGAAATAATTTAATTCGTATTGAAAACTTTTGTGTCTATGATATGGATGGTTTTGTTAAAATCTGTAGGCCAGGAAATCCTTCTGTTGGAAAGAGAAGGGGAGATGCTGCCCCATAAATGTCATTTCTGGGAATGATTGTTCGAAATTGTGATTAGAAAAAATATTTTGCTGTATAGGCCCCCTCCTCGAAATGCACCCTCGATAACGCTGAATTTTCTTGGTATATTTTATTAAAATGGTGAATCAACTGAGGCGAAATGTTAAAATTTATTGCGAATTTCAAACTTCTATGAGTTTTAAATAGTCAAAATTCACATATGTCGTATAAGAAAGCTCATGTTTAAATCCGCTGATGTCGTTTATCTTTTGGTTTTAGAGACTGGACGATGATTGTGACAACGCTTAATGTGTCTTGTGTCTATCGTCAGATGTTACATTTCCTTCTGGACATCGGTGAATTCTTCGTGTCATGCATAAGAATCCTAAGATGTTAGTAAGGATCTATCATGCATTACTACAAAAAGGACTTATAAACTTGAACTCAAAGTTGATAGATCTTCCTTTCAAGGACGCTTTGATCATACTTTGGAGTTTGCTCGTTTTTTTCCGCCAGTTAGGCTTTGGAACATATAATGGGTGAGGAAGAATGAGTAAAGATAATAGTGTGCGAAAATCGATTGAAGAGTTCCAGGCGGTATGGAAGAGTAAAAAAACCTTTAAACGAACTGACTTTTAAGATGATTTTTGTCATTATTTGGTAAATAATTATATTTTTATGTTGTAGTTGTATAGTGCTGTCTTAGCAAATTTTAATAAATATGGCAGCAAAACGTTTCTTACATTATTTAAACAAATAATTCAGTTTCAACCAGGAAAAAGACACTGAATCTAGGCCACATAACTAAAAGATATCAGCCATACCCTTTATTAAGTTCGACAAACAAAACAGGAAAAAAATAGTAACATAAAAATAATATATCCTCGCACCATTAACTTTTTCGTAGTTGTTATTATACATCGTTGTGCCCCATATTGTTAGATATACTAAAAACATCCCTCGGTGAAGGAGTCTTTGCTAATGGGGAACGTTTGCTATCACCATAGGAGAAATTCCGGACAATTTCCTAACAGACAGGTTTACAGGTTTGAGAAGTTTATCAATGTCGTAAATCGTTATCAAGTTTCTATTTTTTTTTTTAAAGCGAGGACTGGGGCAGACATCACCAGAGGTTCTAGCCTTATCTCTGCTAGACGCTAGATTTTGATCAATGGGACTCGAGTTAGACAGAGCTGGATTTGAGATAGAGCACGATTATATGAATCTAAATTAGATAATATTATTTTATAATTAACTCTTTATCTTAAGTCTGAACCAACCTGGTAGATTGGATTCTGGTTTCTGGAAATGATTGAGCTTTATTCGAAGTCCCTACAAGAAATACCTAACATAAAATTATCGTCTGGGACGGACTGGAAGAAGAGGTGGAGGTGAAAAAGTCCTGACCACACTGAGAGTGTTTCAATTTGCTGTGACAACAAGATGCCCAAGTTATTTTTATAGAAGGACAACACTGTGTCCATGATGAGTTTAATTCAACTGGATACAAAGTTTTCATAACTCCTTTTGCCGTGCCAAGTTGGCTGAATTGGAAACTATCAGTCTATTGATAAATAAAGTGACAGCCATTGTTCGTAACATTTATCAACCCAAAGATCAAATAAAACACAAATTTGATTTTTTACTTTTCAAAAGCAATGTTATTTCTGAAAAATCTTAAAAGTTACAGGAAGTTGTTGCTGACATCCTTTTTTCCTTGGTCACTACTGTTTAAATAAATCTGAAACGCAAGCTCTCGTAGAAAAATTTTATAAACTAATGCACTATAGCCTGACTTGTGGAACGGTAGTAAAAGGCATAGCTAACATGCAAGAGGATTGTGAGTTCTGCAGTGGCGTTCCATTGCAGGAATTGCTTTAAAAAAGAATAGATTCAATTACGATTGGGCCAAAAGAAAAAAATCAACTTTACTCTTATAGCTATTCGTGCATAAAAGTATCTTGCATCTATAGGCAAAGTTACTGATGGAAGTCCCTTTTTTTTCATATTTCTTGTCTTTTCTCTTGAAAGGTTTTCTTGGAAGGCAATATCGTCCATAGGTAGCCTACTTATAAGATAAATAAGTCGAACATCACAGCCACTAAACTTCAACAAGATGATAAATGTATTGAAGATGATAATTGAAAGATAAATGTATTGAAAGATGATAAATTACAAGATGATAAAAGAAAGAAATCCTCCCCGTTTTTCTAAATTCTATTTTCACATTCTTTTAAAAACACTTTAGATCATATTGAAAGATGGAGAATTTCTTAACATATTTGGCGAATTTTCAACAAAAGAAAAAAACGCCATGTTCACCTTTTCCCCTCTATGCATGTGGTCACAAATTAAATTGTATTACAACCATGGGATCTTCGACAGCTTCAGCATTGTATGCAGCCTTCAAAAGGTCCTCCCTTAGTTCTTTCAAATGGAAAAGAGATATGACCCAAATATTTTAACAAGATCACCAGCGGTCCCTTAGCAGATAATGCTGATCTGGATAAATTTGAAAATAACTTATATATTCCTTAACTTATAGATTAAAGTTATAGAAAAAAAATTATATATTTCATAATCAGTGTATAATATAAATGTCCATCCATTACGTGAATCAAATAAAAATATTGCATTCGTTGATAAAGTAAAGTTGAAAAATGTTTCGGATAATATATTTATCTTTTTGTGTAGTTTTGAGAAACATATGGTGCAGCCATGCTTCCTCCTACGCATTGGCGAGAGCGCCTCCTGTGTCGTTCATTAGAAATAGTCAGTTGACCTACAACCAGTGACGAAATATATTTTGTGCATCCAGCGAGTACGTAAAAATCTTTATTTTCGGCTTGTTCGTGAAATCCTTTCACGAATCTATAATTATATGTTTTAAATGTATTAAATATTTTTTTTTCTAATGCAGCTGGCAAACACTGAGACAACGGTCTTGGATGCTTGAAGGCAAGCGCTGCACAGACGTTACTCCCTTTGATTACCCAGGGGGCGCGTGTGGCTTGAAGATATACTACGGACGCGAGGAACATAACGCTCTACGATCCATTAAACCGGGAGCTACGGTTTAAAGTGGATTCGAACTACTACAACCATCCATGGCACCGCCGGACTCAGCCCTAAACCTGTGGTTCTGAGCGCCAGAGCGCTGGCCACTCGGCCGTTCAGGCCCCTAAATGTGTTAAATATTGTGTGTTGTTAATTTTACATGTGTATACAAAGCTGTGAGTTCTCAAACCTGTCTCTCAAGTCTCAACCCAACCACACCCAGTTACAATCCAGCTGCATACCCTCAACATTACAGTATCATAAATTAAACAAATTTGATTCAAATTTTGTATTTCGATATACATATTTTAACTCTTTATTTTAATTTAAAAAAGTACAATTTTAATAAAAATATTTATTATAAAATCTCTCAACAATGGAAAATAATCTGTCATCCTCATGTATGCTTTGATAATACAGTTTACTTAAATGCATGGATTTTTAAAAATTAGTATGCTAAATATTATAGATCAATATATTAAAATAAAAAGAAAGTGTTATATGAGGAACAAAAATAATGTCAAATTCTAAACATTTTTAAATATGTAAAGATAGTATATGATTGAATATATAATTTTCTATTCTCAAATTGCCATATATGATGACAAAAATTATGAATTACATATTCTACACCTTAGTAAAATTGCAAAGACAATATGAAATATTTTATATATACACTCATGTCAAAAAATTAAGGATAATTCAGAATCACACAGAAATTGAACTCTAAAATAAAAATTTTACCTGTAGAATTATCACACACATCTTGAAGGAGAATATGCACATTACAGGAAACCACCAGATGGCGCCCAGATGAGTACGTCACAAAGAGAGGTAAGGTATATAAGGAATGGTGGCAAAAGAAGTAAAATTGTTCACAAGCGCTTTAAAAGCCTTTCAGTGCAATAGTCACATAGTTATGGCACAAAGGAAGCATTTGGATGATTTTTACGTGGTAGAATTATCGGACGACTGGAATGTGGACGTACCCAGCTGGAAGTATCCGAGGAACTTGGAATCGCCCAGAGTGTCATCTCCAGGCTTTGGCAACGATTACAAGATGATGGTAATGTGAGTAAGATGTTTACAGCACAGGTCGCCCCCGAGTTACAACGCCGAATGAGGACCGGTATTTAGCAGTTACTGCCAAAAAGAACAGACGGAGCCCAGCATCAGACCTGTCTCGTCAGCTCTCTTCAGCTACCGGTACGACAGTTTCAAGGCAGACCGTGTACAGACGCTGGACGCTTGGTCTATATGCTCGTAGGCCTGTCAGATGTGTTCCACTTACCGCAACTCACTGTCGCCTGCGATTAACCTGGGTAGAGAACATGCATTGTGGACACCGCAACAGTGGTCTTGTGTGATGTTTTCCGACAGAGTCCAGGTTTAGTTTACAGTCTGATTCTCGCCGGACTTTCATATGGAGAGCGCCAGGTACCCGATACCCACCAAGACAACACCATTGAACGACACCGTTACGGTGGTGCAGGATAGTTCGTTTGGGGAGGAATTATTCATGGTTCCAGAACTGACCTGCATGTTCAGAGTGTAACGATGACGAGGCCCATCTATCAGGATCTCATTCTGGAACAACATGTACGTTTGTTTCGGGGGCGCCATGGGTGCTGAATTTCTGTTATGGATGACAGCAGCCCCCGTCCTCACCGTGCAAACTTTGTAGACAAATGCCTTCAATTGGAGGATATCACCCGTATGGATTGGTCAGCATACTCACCGGACTTGAATCCAATAGAGCATGTGTGGGATATGCTTGGCCGACGAATTGCAGCCGTCAACCCCCTCCCACCGGTCAACCGGAACTTCGGAGGCATTGCTTGATGAGTGGTGCAATATTCCCAAGATCAGATTGATAATTTGATACTCAGCATGCCTAGAGTTGTAAGGCCTGTATTTGCATCGTCCGGGAGACATACTCCATATTAACCATCATACTAACAATGTTATACTGTTTTTTTTTGTAAATAGGTTCTTTTTTAAATTTGCTCAGGGAGTAAAAATCCACTTTTTATTAATTATGTCAAACATATAGCATCTTTTTTGCTCTTTTACCTTTTTGTTAAATAAATAGACTCAAATAAGTCAAATTTGTTTTGCTTCTGTCTCTTTCTTTGCCTGAACTTCACTATCCTTAATTTATGGACATGGTAGTTTGTCACATATGACGATGAATAAAGATGCATGTCGAATTCTCTATATTTGGAAATATGTAAAGATACTAAGGCTAATACTACTGGAATGCTAGAAAACATCCTGTTGTCAATTTGTCATATGTGACGATAAAATTTTTTATGTATATGGATATGTAATGACACTATATGCATTAAATAAACAATGGTCAATAACATTCAAAAAAAGCTGCATATGCATTTGGTTGTTTGAAGCATTTTCAAATATAATGCTAAAAATATTTGTTTAGTTGGTAATATCTGGTTTTGATGGAGATATATTTACATTTAATGATTAAGTAAGTTTATTTTAATGATAAATGTATTTTTAGCGATCTGTGTATATTTCAACATACTTATGAAATACTTCAAATTTTTAAGCATCTAATTTAAAAGTAAATTCTTATTTACAGGCAAAATTTCTACTCTCTACTTCTTTCTAAATTTTGGTGATTTTTTAAGAAATGCATTAATTTTAAAATAAAATTTTTTGATATTCAACTTACCAACTATATTTAGTCACTCTTAATATGTAGCATATATGGCATTTATTTAAAATATCCCTCCAAATCATAATTTATATTTCATTCTTGTCTTATGAAATATGTTAATGGTTTCATCGAATATGTATAAAACAGATTAAACTTTTACACTATTTAAAATTATTTCCAGAATTATAATGCATCAAACAACAAAGTAAATGAAACATTCATCAATTTCTATTTAAAATGTTACATTCTCTGACATGCCATTTTCCTGCTATCAAAATTTATGGAACCTTATGGAAGTGTGGAGACGAAAATTGTTTCTCGTTCAAATTTTAAATTTTAAATTTACTATTTCAAATTAATTTTGTGGAAGAAACTTACCACTAAATTTACTTATTTATTTTGAAAAGTATAAAGATAATTAAATAAAAATAGTTTGTTCAAAATATTATTCTCATTTTGGAATAAAAAAAAAACTTTTTTTGTATTTACATTTTTTTTATATTTACACATTTTTGTATTTACACATTTTTGTATTTACACATTTGGAATAAAAAAAAAAAATAAAAAAGTATATATTTTTAATGGATCTGGAACATGACATGGAAACTTAAACTTTAATACTGTGCCACCTACTCATACAGAATCCTTACTATAAATTTTATTCACATCAAAAAGATAAATATATTAAAAATTATTTAAGATAGTTGTAAAATGAAATCATCTGAATAATTATGAACTTATTTTTTATTATTAATTTATAAGTAGTATAAAAAAAATACGTCATCATTGAAATACAAAATAAAATCATAAAAAATCAAAAATCATAAAAAAATACATGATGATTATTTTATATGATTAAATTAATATTATATTACTATGTTTTAATTTTATAAGAATAATGTCATATATATATAATATGAAAGGCATCACTGAAAAATAAGTATCTTTATCTTCATATATAAAGTCATATTTATGAAAATTACCTTCATCTGTATAAAAGAAGAAATGTCAAATCCTTAAGTAGGGAAATTATGCAATTTCAAAAATACATCGCAAGAATAAATAAATAATTATTAGGTTCTTTTATATTTATTTATAATTAAAAAACATTGGTTTTATTGACCAAAAATGCAATTTTTCTAGATTTTTGGAATACATGATATTAATAAATATAAAATTAAAACTTACTTTTTCTTTTATAGTAGACACACAGACCTTGCATATTTATAACTTATTTTAACATAAAACTTTATAAGTACATAAACTTATATTTATTAATAGGAATTTCTCTAAAATTTATATCTGATACTAAATACTGATTTTTCTTTTTAAAAATATTAACACTAAACAGCATTGAAAAATTGCATTTATATGTCTGAGGAATTTTTTTTGTTAAAAGACTTCATAATGCACACTATATTCTTATGGGAATCCATATCGGGCCTAAAATATAATCAAAGATAAATAGACCGGGTTTTTTTAATGACGATTTTTAATAACTTCTAGTTATGAAAGATGTTGGAAAAATACAAAACAAAAAAGACTTGAAAAAATTTGATTATAATTGAATTTATTATATCTGCAGTAATTTAGTCAACAAGAAAAAAATAACAAATTACAATAAAATACATAAATATTCCATATTCCATTGTTCTTTGTATAACAAACATAGTTCATAAGTTCCGACAAGCAAACTCCCATTTCATATTTATTTTCCAGCTAGACCATTAATATCAAATCAAGGCATTTATAATCAAGCCTATTTATTAATACAAACAAATAATATTAAAAAAATAATAATAAATTAAATTCCTACATTTTTTTCACTATATTGCAGAATGTCCTTTATAAATATTTTTCATTCATTTTTAAGTTTATCTGGCGCCATCTATTGGTGAATATAGGCAACTTAAATCTAAAAAAAAATAATTAATTAAATTTAATTAATGAATTAATATTTGAAAAAAACTGTTTTAACATCAAAATGTCATCCACTACAAGTTCAAGAAAATGTATTTGAATTTGAGTGGATGAATAAAAATATTTTATGAATGATTGAAAATTTGAACAAGATATATATGGGAGGAGTGTGAGTTAATAGAAGCTTTTTCAATTGAAAAAGGCATAAATGCTTTCGAAAGGAAAAATTTCCCATAAGGCCAATGAGTTAAGAAATTAGACCCATAATAGGTGTCCACTTACGCTATGTCTAGATGGTTGAATGGGTAAAAAAGGCGTACAGAAACATTCATTAAAATAAAACCAAAAATTATTATTGAAATAAAAAACTTTTTAAAATACATACCACAAGAATCGCTGACAGTTAAATAAACAATATTTTAAATTGATTATTAATATTTAAAATATATTATTATCACTATAATTATTATTATTATTTAAAAAAATAAGGTTATAATTATTCATTATTAATATTATTTCAATTTTGGTTAAACTAAAATTAAATGCTATCATATGTCAAACTTAATTCGAGAGAGATTACCATTTAAGGAAAACAAAGGAATACATGACTAAAGGTGAAACCTTTAAACGACTATACCCATTCGAACTCCAAGCATTATAATAAACTTAGCTATTGGTTTGGTACTTCTTATATACAAGCATTAAAAAAAATCTTTCATGCTTTTAAAAACTTTAGGGAATTTCGTTATCAACAATAAATTTTATAAAAAAATTAATTTAAAAACTAAAACATATTGATTAGCATTAGGAATTTTAACTATTTGTTATTTTGTCATATTTAAGTTATTTATCAAGAGGAATAGTTAACATTTTTTTTTTCATTTTGCTTTTTCTTTTTAGTTTTATCATTAATTATAAATTAATTTATATTCATAAAAAGCATTGTTTTTGCTTTTATTTCAGAAGGAAATGTTTAAAGAATAATCGCTTGACTAAATGTAATTATCTTCATGCTGTTTGACATGGAATTTATTAATTCCATGAATGTCAAAGATCAAAATCAGTGCGTGTAACGAGTGCATCAGGTTACACCATGTATATATGTTAAATTTGTACACGCATATATAAAGGAGCCAAACATCATTGATTTCATTCCAGCTGTTTCCTCAAAAAAGGGATGAAACCAATAAGGTAAGTAAGTTAGTTTTTAAAGGTATTAAGGATATTCCTTATTGTTGTACAAAAAAGTGTTAAAATACCTAAAATACTTTAAAATAGATATATTGTTATGCAAAATTTACATTTGCTATTCTTAAATTGTTTATTTAGGTTTAAATTTGCAATAATAACCTTGCTTATTTATAAATAGCACTGTTATTTGTGTGGAAAAAATAGATATAATCGCATTTATTTTATTGCTTATATATTTGGAATATCTTAACAGGTGGCCTGTTAAAAAAAAAAGAAAAAGAAAAAAAGAAAACTCTTTTTCAATCAGTCGTCACTAACAGCCAATCGTGATTAAGTGAATCAGTTGATGTATTGTATTTCCTCAATTTCATAAATCAATGTTGTGTGAATCAATTCGTTCACAATATTTGAGAAGTACAGATTAGTATGAAACGTATTTAGTAAAAGAACTAATTAAGCATCAAACCTATTTAGTAAACGTACTTATTTAATATCAAACGTATTTAGTAAATGTTTTTATTTCTTAACTGTTAGCTTTATTAAAAATGGTATGCAGTTAAATATTGATATATTTAAACATTAAACCTCAATAATCGCTTGAATAAATGCGATTATATTCTTGCTGTTTGACAATGTTAATCTCCTTCCTATACTAAATTCCACGCATGGCAAGATTGAAATCAGTGCATATAGCCAGTACAACAGGTTATACCATGAATATATGTAAAATTAACACTTTTATAAGCCTATATAAGGGAGCCAAATAATATCACTGATTTCATTCTAGTTACTTCTTCCAAAAATAGGAAAACTAAACTCTACTAATTAAATTAGCTTTAACAGTACCTATGATTCTTCCTTATTAATTTTGTAAACAACAAAAGTTTTTAACTGCCTAAAATAATTTAGAATTTACATATTGTCACAAAATTTACATTTGCTATTCTAATATTTTAGTTTACATTTGCAATAATAACATTACTTCTTTGTAAATAGCAGCACAACTACCAGTTTAAAAATCCACACATATTCACCTTTTATTTGTAATGCTTATAGGCTTGAGAATATCTTTATTAAAAATACTATCACAGTTAAAACTTAAAATATATATAAGCAATAAACACTCAAATTATACTGTCTTTATGTAGTTAATTAATTTGAATTAAATTCAAACAATTTTGTACCTACCATTATTTAAATATAAGAATTTTTACTAAAATGGATATTTATTAATAAATTGAATTTGCAGCATAAGTGTTTAATCAATAGATTGAAAGGAATTGAATATACTTTTGTAAATGATAAAATGATATATATGATAGTTTTTACATTAAAAAAAATTCTTTAATCGTTATTTATTTATTATAAAAAATTATTTATTCTATATCTATGTATTTAAAAAATAAAATTGTGATTTTGCCAATCCCAGAAATAATTTAATTAATATTTTTTATTCAAGTATAATCATTTTACTACAAAAAATTAAAATATATTTTTTTTTATCTTTTCTGAATTCTCTATTTTTTTTAAAAATATTTTAAGACGCAATTTTTTTTCAGATGTTGTTCCTCGTTCTGTTATCAGCCATTGCTTTGGCTCATGCTTCAATTATTCCACAAGTAAGTAATAAAACTACAAAAAATTATAAAGTAGTTATGTAATTTTTTATATTTTTTATTCTATATCCATTAAAATAAATAAAGTATTTTAGTCGGTTAAAGTTTCTAAATTTTCTTTTTAGAAAGGTTTTAATATAATTTTACCTTGTGAAACGGAAATAAAATGAATCAAAAGGTAACCCAGTATAGTATACAAATGAATTTGCAAAATTATTATTTGAATTTATAGTATTTTATTAATTTAGATAACCATATATTTGTTGTAGCTGTTTCTAAAAAAACGATTGTACTCCTACATAAAAATTGCTTATAAAACAAATGCTCTACAGCAGAAATGACCTCAACGAAAAAAATATTTAAAATTGTACTTAAAAAAATTAATCTCGCTTTATTAAATTAGTTTTTCAAGAAAATATTAATAAAATCGAAATTATTGAGAAATTATTTTTATAAATTACAGCATTTGTCAATTAAAATCTCTTTTCAATTTACAGCATTTTTTTCTAAATAAAATGATTTCTTTAAGGAACTATATGTAAAGAGGGAATTTAATCATTGAAATGAAATATTAAATTGCTATTTATAGTTTTACTTCGTTTCTTAACTATCATTATTGTGATACATAACCCTTTAAAAATTTATATTTACATATGTGAAAAATAAAATTTTAATAATGAATTATTCTCAGACAAGAAATTTGAAAATTAAGCAAGAATTAGCAAAAAAAAAAAAACAATATTCAAATGTTTAAAAAAATTTATTTATTTAAAACATTTTATTTCCTCCATTTTTCTAGTTAAATTTAAATTTACACTCTTTTTACTTTAATTAAATTAACTTTCTCTTTAAACTTAAAGTTATTAATATTTATTTAAAGTTATATTAATGCAACCACATTTAATCGTCAATGTATTCTCCTGAAAATATTACCCGCAACAGATTATTCCGTATGCCATATTTATAACTTTTCAGAAAATCAGCAATGCAAAATTAATTTTTAATCTGGACGAGTATTTCTAAAACGAATATTTTTGCGCAAACAAACATCCTTTTAAAGCAAGTTAGGCTCAGTGGAAAAACAGATTATATCGTGGTTTAATGTTGTTTGCAGACATTCTGTTGGATAATCAACAGTATTAAAATGATGGCCGTGTATCAATTATTGAACTTAAAGATGAATAACATATTTTTATTTCCTTTATGCACTAAAAGATGATCAAGATTTCCTTTAATAATAGAAATTTACTTTCGCCACACTAACAATCTTTATGTTTCTTAGATCGTTCCTGTTTATGCCCCCCAACCTTATAAGTTTGGATACTCCATCAAGGACCAAAACAGTCAACAATACAGACAAGAAGCCGGAAATGGTGTCGGAGGTGTTATTGAAACTACGGTTTCACTGACGACAGGGGCATTGCCAGACAAGTCAACTACGTGGCAGACGATGCCGGATTCAGAGCTCAAGTGTTGACCAACGAACCAGGAACCGCCAATCAAAACCCCGCTGCTGTCCAGATTATCTCTAACGCTCCTTATGCTGGAGGTGTACCAGCTGGCCCAGCTGTAGTAGTCCAACAACCAATCCGCCCAGCTGTAGTAGTCCAACAACCAATCCGCCCAGCTGTAGTTGTACAACAGCCAATCCGCCCAGCTGTAGTTGTACAACAACCAATCCATCCAGCTGTAGTTGTGCAACAACCAGCCATTGGTTTCCGTGGTGGATATGGCCATGGGTTTTAGGTAGTACCGTTTTGGTGTTGCCAATTACAACAGGTCATAGCTGAGTGGTGCTGTCAGATATGATGTTCGATTGATTAATTTTTATAATTTGTAACTTTTACGCGTTGTTTTTCTGAAGTCTTTCTGTTTTTACAAGATTGATAAATCTCCTTTTTAAAAAACATATTTAAATTTTTAAAAATTATCGTTGTAAATTTTTATGATCTCTTCTATGCAGTTTTGAAAAAAATTACTTCAATAACTGATATTACCATTCAATAAAATGATTTCTTTACGAATTTTGCATGCTTTGTGTTCTTTGACTATTGTTTCTTAAACAATGTAAAAATTATTGCATTGAATATATTTTGAATATATGTTATTTAAACGTATATCAGCTTTGAAAATACATTCTTATCGTTGGTTAAATTCCATATTAATATAAAATACATATGAAGTTTAATAAAATTAAATTATAAATTCCAACAATTTTCATAGATTATACAAGATGTCATGAATATAACAGCGTTTTAGTTACACGTTTTACAATCACGTTAAAGATATTTTATTAAATGTTTCAAATTCAAAAGAGATGAACAAAATAATGCTTGACTCAAAAGAATGCTTGGTTATTTACTAAATTGAACAAAAAAGTTGGGCCTGAATGGCCGAGTGTCTAGCGCTCCGTGCCACAGTTTTTAGGGTTAGATTCCCGGCTGTGCCACGGATATTTGTAGTGTTTCGAATTCACTTTAAGCCGTAGGTCACCGCTTATGACTGTAAGAGCGTCACGGAGCAGAAGTCAGAGTTCTACCTACGGGTGCTCCATCAGAATAGAAGCTGCATCCCTCTTTCCCTCCTTCCACAAGGGGATACGACAACAACAACAAAAAGTTTAAAAATTAAATATTATTTATCTAACGATACCTAAATTAAAAGCTAATTAATTTGGCATAGAATCTTTCTCAATCTTTCTTTGTTTTTTATAACATGAAAAGTTGTATCCTAAAAAAATAAATTATCGCCTACATTAGCCAAACATTATATAGCTTTTTAAACTAACAAATAACATCATAATTAAAGAATTTGGTTTCATTATTATATGCTAAAAATAGTCACTGTGATATATTGTAGTGGCATCAAAGATTTTTTTTTTATGTTCAGGTATAAGGTTTCCTCTGAGTTCAGCTGGGCTGCTCTCCATGAATACTAATTAAAAAGAGAGTAAAATGGTAATAAAATAAATGTTTGTGTATTATTTATATATATTATATGTACAGATGTTAATTAAAACAATAATAATAACTTTCCTTGAATTATGAATACTTAGGCTCATACTATGTAGAGTTAGATCCTCACCTCCGTGACCTTTGACAATTTCTGGTGATGACTGTAAATCCCAGTTGTGAGATTTATAAATGGAAGACAATGTACCAAAAAATTAGAATAATATTTTTTTAACTGACATACATAAATATACTTCAAAGTTTTTTTACATATTGTTGAGCTTAATATTATTGTATAAGAAGAAAATGTTCATTTTTTTTTGTATTTAATTTTAATAAATTTGTTGTGCATTATTAATTATCTCTGAAAATGTACACTTTTTGGTAGAATGAACCGAAATGACTTTCTTTAAATTTGAGGTTATTTTCTTAATAAAATAATGTTTATACTTTTTAATCTCATTTCAACATTTGATTTGAGTTCCATCATGGAAGGTGAGCATGACTCACAAGGCACCAATATGTGATTTATAAGGTGGAACCTTTGCAAATATGTAGATTTTCTGTGCATAATGTTTATGTGTTTTGCTTTTGACATTTGTGGTCAGATGAAAAAAGTTTCCCTCGGGGAAAACAGAAAATTAAGTTTTTACTCATTTGATGTTAACAAATAATCTGATTTATCT
>BPLR01011985.1:0-26995 GCA_021605095.1 Caerostris extrusa | reverse complement strand
TAATATAGTTCAGAAATCCACATTTCAAATATATAGCACCATGAATAAATAGATTTAACAAAAAAAATTATCCACAAAATATATTAGTTAAAAAACATATGATTAATCAGATTGATTAATGAGAAAAAGAATTAATTTTATTAATGAAAGAATATCATTTTGATTAATGAGAAAGAATTTCTCTTTTTCAATTTTTTTTTTTTTTTAATTTTGCAAATTATATCATACTACATTCAAAATGTTAAGTTACAATCAAGTATTCTATATATAGGCTTTATATTTAATGAATATGTTTTAAAGTACTGAAAATCAATTATTCAATGACTTGTCAATTGCTTGACATTTCTAAACAAAAATGATTGAAACACATAGAGGGAAAGGGATAATGTGAAACGTGTGGTATTTAATATCCACTGGAGTAGAATTGTAATAAATAAGAAATAATTAAAACAATGTAGAAAATGATATAATTAAAGGAAAATGCACATAATGCACGTTAAATGTCATGCATAAAAGAGTAAAAATTAACTTAAAACTCAAAATCTAAATACATCAATATTAAGTTACTTGATTGTACCAGTCAGATAAAAATCACATTATTTAATTGTCCTCTTCAGATTGTCATCTCATTTAATGTTTGGAATTTTAGTTTACTCAATTTTTATAAATATTGATAGCTTTAAACATTTTAAACAGTGGCAATCATTTTCAACTGAAACAAATCAAATAAAACAATCAATGAAACTGAATTTAAATGCAACTATGAATCTGTGTTTTTTTCTGCAATACTATACTCAAAAAATACTTTTAAAAATTACATTTAATTAATTTTTTTTAACTTCAAATACAGCTTAATTCCATATTACATATATTAAAAGAAGTATGATTTTTCTTCCAGAAAATAATGGACAAACTGCAATTATGATAATTAAAAAACAGATTGATTGCATTTATTTAACTAAAGACGGAAAACTAAAAAAGTATTTAACATGAAATGAAATCAATAATAACAAAAAGATATACATCATAATATAATAAAAACATATGCTTCATAAACTATCATATTTTTAAGTTAAAAAATCGTTTATGCTTGAATATCCTCTTGACTATTGGACATTTTCATTTTGCTAATAGAAAAAGAAATGACAGTGTTAGGTCTTAACTTCCTGCAGTCTTATTTTAAAACAGTCCAGTACTACCATCTATGCAGCTAACTTAAAATTTTTGACGTCATTCTTGTTCTACAAGCACTTGAAAAAGGAGACAACAAGAGAACAGGAACTGAAGGTAAGTCCAAGGTTTGAATTTAGCTTTTCCTATAATATTTTGTTATGAAAATTGCTAAAAATTTTTAAATTAGTAATATTTCTACTGCATTTTTAATGTTTTTATTTTAGAGAAAAACATGAAAACGCTGCTCATTTCAGTATCCTCCACACTGCATAGGGAGATTTGATTAGTTAATTATACTCTCAAAATTGCATAAAAAAGAAATTCTTATTTGTAACAAGTAAAATAAGAGCTTAAAATCAGTGTTGCAGATATTAACTCCAAAAAAATACCAGCTAGAAGTAGAAATAGTAGAGTGAAAAAAAAAAAAAAAAAGCTATTGAAAAGAAGAAAAATTTGTCCCTTTAAGTTTTGAATCCGATACAAATGTTTTTTTAGTACTTGGATTTAACCGGGACCTTCGAGATTGTTCATTCATCTATCTTTTCAGGGCCTAAATGCTGATTTCGTGACATCACAGTTTCGGGCAAGCTTCTTCCAGGGTGAAGATTTGATTTTAGAAATAGTATTTGTTAGATATTTATTAAAACCAACAGAACCACATTATGAATCTACCTTGAATTATTTTATACAAACATACCATTTTTTAAAAAGTAGATTAATTCCCAATCTGACATATTTTTTATCTTAGTTTGCTCATAAAAATTTTCTGTAGTGGTAGAAATAAATTATTTTAATAAAATAGTAGTTTATTTCTAAGAATTTATAAACAAATAACCCTTATAGTTTATATATATATATATACAAAAAATATTTTCTAAATTTTCATTTATTAGTGTAGTTAAATTTATCTATACAAATTGTACAAAAATTTAAACTAATTTTTTATCCTTTAAACTAAATTTTATTTATTTCAATCCTAAAAAATTTTTTATTTTAATGTTAACAATAATTCTTCGTTATACTAAACAATTTATTATTTTACATCATTCCAAAACAATAAGAAAAACCTTCATGATACAAAAATATGTTTCTATATTTACATTTATAGCATGAAAATTAGTTTTAGTGAAACACTTTGGGATATCGAAAAAATTATAGCTTAATAAATGCCAGAATATATCTAGTCAAACACAAAGCCCACTTCCCTTTATTCCCTTCCCTTCACTTCCCTTTATATTAATCTTATACAAAATCATAATATCTAAATGCTAAATATTAAATAGTTACTCTAAAAGCTTCTATTACTGAACAAAAAATAATTAATATTCTTAATCAAGATATATGCAATGATATACATAATGAATCCTAAATGCATATTAATAAATTTTTAGATATTTTTATGCTAAGGCAAATATACAAACTACATGCAATCATATTCAAAACTGATACAAAACACACTTTAAAACTAGCCAAAAGGAATTATTCATTATATTATGAGGTTAAAGTTGACAATTTTCATTTTATTTGTGATCTTAATTTTAATATTTCTTACTTTAACATAGTTATTAATAAAAATATTAGCTGAAACAGATAAACAATGTTTTGTTACAATTTCTGTTTTAGTTCTACAAAAACATTGAGTTTCTGGAATTAAAGATATAAAATTCAACTTTTCAAAAACTAATTGTTCTAATAAAGATTTTTGATTTCTACACTCTAAAAATATACTTTCATATTTATGGTAATAAGTTTTAAGAATATTAAGTATGTTGATCTAACAATGATATCAACAACAAAAAATTGTGTAGGCCATTTTAAATTACCTCTGTTAATAATCCTTAAATATTCTTTAATTTACAATTATCTATTTCATATTCTAGATTGTTATCTGAAATTAGTAATACAACTAGTGAACAAAATATATTTTACATTATATTTTTAAAATATGTAATTTATCAATTTTATTAAAGATTCCATAGTAAAATGAAGATCAAAATGTGTTTCCTTAGTAAGCTTACCACCTATACCAGGAAGTCAAAATTCTTTTCATTCAGATAGTTTTAAAGAACTTAAATTGTCACAAGAGCAAAGCAAAGCTTTAAATCTTTTTAAAAACATCAAATTTTTATCACTAATACTTTCTATTAGTTTGCAGAAATCACCATTAAATTTTAAACCTTTTTGTGGATATTTAACATTAACTATTTTCCATTTTAATATAAAATCAATAAATACTACTGTATTACAACTTTTTCATTTTGTTCACTCTTTAAAGCAGCTAAGTTTGTTTCATTAAATAGATTTAAAGCAAATAAAACATTTTGTTTCTCAAATGAAGGTGAATAAAGAACTTTTTGTGATAATTTAGGTGCAAGTTTTGCAATTCACATTTTCTCAGATTCATAAATATTTTTAAAGATTAAAGACTTGCCAAATAAACTTGTGAAAAATCATTTGGATTGGGGAAAGGACAAATTTGGTCTTCTGTTTTTTATGTCATCCAATTATTTCTAATAGATTTTAATAAGTGAACAGTGTCAAACAAAAAGAATAATTTTTTTTCTGACTGAACAGGATTTTGAATGTAGCATGTTAAGTTACCATTGAACATTTTAGAAAACATTTCTATTTAATCTATTGTTATCTTATATTAAACATAAAACAGTGTGACTTCTTTTAAGAGGTTAAAAACTCTTAAAAGTATTTAAATATAATACATTAGCTGTTTGGTTTTTTTACTGGCATTAATGCAATTATTTCTTTATGTTTAGAAAACTGATGTAACCATAAATAGTGGTAGTTTCATAGGCATAATTTTCAGCCATACCCGTAATCTGACCAGCTTTATATGAAATACTAGGATTTATGAATATTTATTAAGTAGGATTTAGAATAATTATATATATTTTTTCATTTTCATTATGTAACTCAACATTTTCTTTAAATATGATATATGACTTTTATTGTCAAGATTGCTTTATTATTAAATGGGTTAGATCATTTCTTAAGATTAACAGAATGAGGCAGAGTTAAAATTTTTGAATTACGTATGAAATTATAGGCTGAAGGTTAACTGAAAAGGATCTGAATGGTCGAGTGGCTAGCGCTCGGTAACACAGGTTTCGGGTTCGAGTCCCGGCGCTGCCATGGATGTTTGCAGTGGTTCAGAATCCACTTTAAACCATAGGTCCCAGTCTAACAGGATCATAGAGCGTTGCGGGGGCATTGTGTTTCCGTGCCCGCGACTTATTTTCAAGCTACACATTCCCTCTGGGCAATGCAAAGTGAGTAACGTTTGTGCAGCGCTTGCCTTAAGGCATCCAAGACAATGTCTAAGTGTTTGCCAGCTGCATTAGGGGGAGGGAAAAAAAAAAAAAAAAAAAAAAAAAGGTTAACTGAAAAAAATTTCTAACAAGCAGAAGATAATTTGTGGAATAGGCACTTTTATTCAAAATCAAATTATTAATTTGTTCAATTAGAACATCAATAATAAAGCAGTACTCACCACTCGCCTTCTTTCTCCTTCGGTTTTCTAATATCCTGAAGAAAATTTAATGTGCAGTTCAATTTGTCTTCAATGCAGACATTCTTTTCCTCATAGTTACCAAGTGTACTTAACAAGCAATCAAATTTGGTCCATCTGTCACACTTGTTTTCTTGTAGAATATAAATAAGACTTTTATTATCCAATGCTGTTTCGCCATGCTAAGCAGTCACACTTAAATTTCTGTCTACTTTAAATGACACTTTAATTGGTGGAGCTTGACCGTTACATATATTTAGTTTATAAAATAACACATCTTCTTGAACTATAAATTACTATTTAGTTAGCTTTGAAATTATTGATGGGTGTGCATCAGGAGTTAATTTTGAATTAATTCTTTTCACAGTTAGAACAGATCCATCATCTCAAACAGCATTGTCTTCTGTGATAACAAATTTCTCACTAAAGTTCTTAATGCAAACAGCATTTGTACCCGGAGAATAATTCTTTATTAGTTTTTCTTAAGCCATAAGTTCCTCTTTAGGGAATTGAAAACAAGAAATGTTAACTGTTGGATCATAATTAGATTTGCAGCATGGAACACAACCCTTTTAACTATCTAAAAAAAAACAAAAAAAAAAAAACTACGATTTAGTTTACTTCGTAAATTTTGATAATACAAGCTTAAACAAAAATTGATAAAAAATAAGTGCAAATACAACATATCTTAATATTCAAAAAATTCAATACCACTCTTCTCACTTTTTTAAAGTCAAATGAAAATATAGAAAAATTGCTAAATAATTTAAATGTTAATTAGTACACACATAAAATTAAAAACAGATTATAAATGATAGATGTGTTGAGATTATAAAATATTTAAACTTCAGACTAGTATAATAGGAAAATAAGTTTTTTCAAGAATTATATAAAATTTATAGCATCTGAAAATGTATAAAATACTCAACAGTAAGTTTAAAAATATCTATTAATTACTAAAACCCAACATATGTAAATAATATAGGCAAAATGTTACTAGGCTTAACTCTTTCACTAATCTTAATTTTAATTATTTTATAACACTACAATTAAAAATTAAAATATTTAACTAATACTAAAGCAATATTATTGAGCAATTAAAAGTACAAAATACAAGTATACAACACAACCAAATAGGAGTTTTTTTTTTTGTACGAATCTATACAACTATTTTTTTATTTGGCAAATCCTGATAGAAAGTAAAATGATGATTTCATCTTAAAAAATACTGTTAACCTAATATAATATAATCATGTTTTTTCCCCCTGCATTTCAGAAGAAATTTTATGATGTATAACATTATTTATAGTTTAGTTTCTCATTTCATATATTATATATATATATAACACCATCAATATACAGGAATTATTCAAACTTAGTACTAAAATTAAAATAAGAAATTACACTCATTTAAAGAAGCTATTTACTTAAACTTATTAAAATCTACATTTAATTTAAATACAAAAATAAAATTTTATGATTGTAATGTTACAACTACAATTAAAAAAAAAAAATATGTTAAAGAATTTAAATCCTTTAAAAAAATTTCTGAATTCAAAATAATAAAAAAACTAACAAAATCTAAACATTAATGTACCTTATTTATTCATATTTATCAACTTTTAGCAGTTGTATTTAAAAACTTTTAAAAAGGAGACAAATCAAAATGCTAAGTTGTAATCAAATATTTAGAGAAAGTTTTATATTTTTTTTATGGTACCATTTTTTTAATATTGAAAATTGGTTATTCAATGATGATATGAATTTAGACTTTTAGCCTTTTTATTTCTGCTTAATATGCTTTGATTTTTCTTTTTTACAAAAATATAAACACAATAAACTATCAGAATGCATTTCAATTTCAATTTTTACAGAAAATTTTCTTAAAAATCATATTAAATAAGTGATAATTAGTTGTTTGCATTTTAAAAATTAATTTTTAGGATTATTGATATACAAAAAATAATTTTTATCTCTTAATTTTAAATACAAAAAATATTCAAAAAACAATAACTTTTTAAAATAATTGCCAAGTAATACTAATTCCCTATGCTTGGATGCCACAGGCCTGCCGAAATGAATCAGCTTTCAATGTTTGGATGCACATCTATAGAGAAGGAGGACCAAACAACCCACTTTGGCCAGAGTTAATGCAAGCAAAATATTACACTATTGAAGTATTCTATATCAACGATATCTGTGGCATTCAAATAAGTTGGCACATATGCACGGAATTCTAAACCTTCCTTTTGTTCAGACATCACCATGAGGAGATGGATACATGTCCCATGTTGCAGATGCCTAAAAATAGGAAATTTTATTAAAAAAAGAAATTATAAAAAGCAAAATACAATAAAAATTCAAACAATTATGTTTGTAAATCTTTTTAAATCCAAAATGTATGCTTGTGACATTTCTTTTGCTCTTTTAAATTTTATACTTTTTAAACACATATTTACAATTCATGGAAGTATATTAATCACACTATATCAATCAATTAATAATACTATATCAATAATCTTAAATCCTTTTTGCAATATATTTAAAAATAAGCAAATCAAATGGTTGCATATATAAATCTACTGATAGAGATCTTATTTTATTATCCATTGTACAAAATTACCTGATATACATTTTGATACTGATAAAGCTCTTTTTAGATAAAAAGAAGATTTTTATTGATACCCTCAATCGATCAGTTTCATATAAAAGAAATATTAATGTTCAATACTTTCAAATATAACTACAATTCACACATAATTATAATTTCTTGCCTGTAATTCATGACAGTTATGGAATTATAAGTAGAAAATTATTTCAGTAATGAGAAAAAAAACTATTTTCAATGTCATGAAAAAAAAAAAAAAAAAAAAACTACAATATAATATGCAGTGATAAATAAACAGCATTTGAGTCTGTTAACATATTTTCTTTGATATAGCATGTACAGATGAAGTTCCCTTGTATTTGAACAATATCATGAACAGGTATAACATTTCTCAACTTTTAAAAACTAATTATACGAAAAAAAAAAAAAAAAAAAAACATTATCTATTTAAAAGGACTAAAACTGAAATAACAAACTGTGGTAGAAATAAAAGAAATATTTACTACAATGTTTTACACAACTAAAACAAGTAAAGGTAATAAATAAAAAGTTGTAAGAATGAATTTTAATGACATACACAAACAAATGAAAAAGTTTGAGATTTTTAATATTTGTTGATTAATTATGGAGAACTAGTTTCAGAATTCTCAAAATTATAAAGCTCTGAGAGCTGCACATCTCCCAAAATCTTGGTGCTGTGAGCAATAAATACAGTGAGAAAACGTTCAACAACGGAAAAGCGTTATCAGAGTAAATGTGCTTGCAGAGTATTTCTGGACACAAAAAAGGGAAGTTCCTCAAGCAACATACAACAGAAAATCATTAAGAACTATATTTTGGTTTAGATTAATACATGTAAGTAAATTAAATAAAACAAATCACTTTGCAACAATATGAACTGTTTAAATTTGAGTAACAAAAACATAACCCATCAAAAAAAAAAAAAAAAAAAAAAAAAATGCCAATTTGAAATCAGTGCAAATTATACAAAAATAAACAGCCATTCTAATTAATTTATCACACAAAAGATTAAATTTTGTTGTTCAGTGTTATTTTTAAACAAATTATTCACAACATTTATTTACTTTGCTACTATACAATTTTGAAATGAATTATAATACGAATATTTGTTTTCTCATTAGTTAAGTGCTTCTATGTTTATTTTAATATTATATATTGTTGATTAAAATTTTGCTGAAAATATTTTTTCATTTTAAAAAGAACATGGCATAACAGCCCTTGAACCTCCTTATCACATTAATTGCATAATAAAATTTACTTTTATGGAATTTTTAGGTAGGATGAAGAACAAAACCATATATTCCCTTTTAAAAACTAGAATATATATTGGAAAATTATTTGTACATTTCTACAATCAATATGCAATAAACCCTCCAGAAAGAAAAAGTATTGAATAAAAAACAATTCAAAGGTTGTACGATCAAAAACAAAGTTAGTAAAATAATAGCACTTCATTTGTATTATGCGAAAAATTTTCTACATCAAAATATACTATTATTTATAAATAATTGATTTTTCAAAAATGTTTTTGATGTTTAAAACATTATTTCCAGAATTGAAAATCTCAAATGAGACTATTCAGTAATACTTCAGAAAGTTCTCATTTTTTTAATGCTTGACAGTAGTAAATCTCTCTAGATTATTTGCCAAACACAAAAACACGCCACATTAAAATAGAATGATTCAATTCATTCTGACAATGTTAATCTACATTACTGTATAATTCACACTAACAGATTTCCACAGCCACAATAGTAGCTTCAATTTATAATAGTATCAAGTAATGTAACTTTTTTTCTTCTTTGAAGAGAAAGATGCTTACATATAAATTTAAAAAATCTAAAATTAAATATTACAGACAAGATTTATATAGAATAAATATATAATTGTCTATACAGATTTTCACAATAAAAACATGAGCAATAAATGAAAAAAAAACCATGAAAATTTATAACAAAAAGCTTATATATATGAAAATATAGTAACAAATTAATTATTTGAGCAGTATAATGAATTAAATGGAATATCACTCACTTTATTAATAAGAAAAAAGCACATAATTTCCTATTTTACATAAGTAGTACTGTTATTATTAAAATCAGCAAAATTTTCCTAATTGTAAATAATTTTAAAGTATTACGACAAAAAAAAAAAAAAAAAAAAAAAAAATTGTACTGTAAAAAAATTCTTCCATAAAAGTTCCTTCTAGTATTACTTAGTAAATATACAGTTTTTTATTACCTTTCGCAGAAACTACAAAGAATCTCTAGAAGTAAAAAATTTATATTTTAAAAGTAAAGAATTTATACATAATATTTTATCAAATATCTACAAATTACTTACATTTGCTTCCTATTTGAGTAAAATCTCTGCAAATTCTACTTTAACTTATAGGCATACTTTATGTAAAGGTGTACTCGAATTTTAAGGAGTATGAACATGGGCATACATTTTTAAAAGCACTTCTGTACAAGCAATACTTTTTTCCAACAAATAGTACGCAAAGGTCACATTGATTAAAAGGATCTGAAATTAAAAAGAATCATAATCATATATTTAAATAGCTTATTAATCTAAA
Source organism: Caerostris extrusa (assembly GCA_021605095.1). Taxonomy (NCBI): domain Eukaryota; kingdom Metazoa; phylum Arthropoda; class Arachnida; order Araneae; family Araneidae; genus Caerostris; species Caerostris extrusa. The sequence goes on along the minus strand of BPLR01011985.1, from coordinate 17,092 downwards.
AACTAATACTCATATATTTGCAAATAACATTAGAAATTTTATTGAGTACAACATACATATTAAACTAAATTTTAAAAATTGGTTACAATAAAAATTTAAGAAAATATCCCTCTTATTATCTAGTGCATATTTTTTTACATCCTTAACATTGATGACTTATGAATAACCACAAAAAGAAGTCTTAAAGCTTTTTTAATATAAAAATGCTTATAAAAATCGGGATGGAGGGGGGGGACATTAATAACTTTTATGGAATTCTCACATGCCACATCAATTATAAATACATATTTATTATTACTCAGTAATCAAAACTTAGTATTTTTATTATACTTCTGTAAATTGATTTTACAGGGAAACAAATTAGCTAATTTATGTTCAAACTTTGCTTGCCCTATATTTGACAACCGTAAAATAAAGAAGCACAGTTTGAAAAATTTTATTGTATTTAAAATATAAAATTAAAATCTAATTTTTCATTATACATTTTCAAAGGCCAATTTTTATGTATTCACAATTAAGATAATATTTTATTTAAATTCATCCTCACAAGCTCTTTGCTTTTGGGTATCAAAAAGTACTCTTGGGAAGTATTTCTTCATCTAGGTGCTCATAATATCTATCATTTTGATATCCCACCTACTTTGTAATTTATTTTCAATCTCATTAATGTTAGGATGAAATTTTGTGCATTAATTCACAAAACATTTTCAAATTAACTATCAGAATAAATTTTTCAAAATGAACTTTTAAATTTATTACATACCCAAAAAGGTTATCTATTTTTTGACATTCTTCAGCAATTCTCAATACACTTAAATTTTAATATGAATAATACATTTATGAGCATAGAAACATAACTTTAAAGAGAAAACAAATATCGTTGAAATGATTTTTAAAAAACATTTAACTGAAGATGTTTTTTTGTTTTTTTTAAAAATGATTCCTAATTTTTAAATCTTCCTTAAAATGATGAATTGCTTCTTTAAAGACATCTAAAACCAACTTTCATGTTTTTGTATAGGAATAAAGGTGGAAGACCATAAATTTTCGCTTCAATAACTAAAACAAAACAGAAATACATATTGGAAAACTATATTCCAAATTTAACCAAAAATATATGTAATAAATACTCCAGAAAAACAAAAAGTTTTTGATAAAAAAAAAAAAAAAAAAAAGAAACTCAAACAGTTATACAATCACAAACACAGCTAGAAAAATAATACTTATTAGTTTGCTATTATAATAGAAAAAGTTATCCATTAAAAAAATATTTTTCACTAATACAGTAATAATTATTTTTCTAAAGATACTTTTGAAGGTGAGATCATAATTTTCAGAGATTCAAACCTCACATGCGACTGTTCAGTAATATTTCTGAAAAGTTTCAAATTTTTTATAATGATTGACAGGAAATGTTTGTACTACATGGGAACATGTTTGGACTACATGATAAACACACCACATAACCCTCCATTAAAATAGAAACTGTTAATCTGCATTATCATATCTACATCAACAGAGGTACACATCCACAATTGTAACTTCATTTTAAAATATTATCCAGTAATGTAACTTATTATTTATTTTTTTGAAGAGAAGGAAGTTTTAAGAGGTTTACCTATAAGTAGAAAAAATTTAAGAATCTGAAATTATATATTGCACATCAGATTAACAAAAATATAAAATAACATATATTTGTACATATTTTTAAAATGAAAACAAGCAATAAAAGGATAAAAAACAAAAATTTATAATAAGCTTATGTATGTATATATATATAAACTTATTCATTAAATTCTATCTTGCTTCAACAATGTCCTCACAGTTTAACAGTTCTTTTTGACAACAACAACAAAAAAAAAAATATATAGTAGCAATAATTTTCCTAATTGAACATAGTTGGTAAAAACTGACAAAAAAGTTGTACCGTAAGAATTCTTCCATAGAAACTTTTTTTTTTTGCAAAATTCACAGTAAATAAAAAAAAAATATATGTCATCGTTAGCAGAAATTACAATGAATAACTGGCAGGAAGAATACATATTTTCAAAGCAAATTATTTCAACATAAAATTTTTTCATATTACTTTCAATTGTTCCATAAAGTAACATCTCAGTACATTCTACTTTATCCTGTAGACATGCTTTATGTAAAGGTGTACTAAACTTTGAAGAGTATGAACATCAGCACCCATTTTAGAAAAATTCTGCACAAGCAATACTTCTTTCCAACATACAAAGGAGTTTCATTATGTTGATTAAAAACTATTTATCTGAAAATTAAATACATAGAATTCAATCATATATTAGAAAAGTTTATTAATCTAAAAAAAATATAATATACATATATTTACAATGACATTGGAAATTTTCCATACTTAAATAAGCATCAAACATAACATTACATACGTAAATAAGTAACAAACTAAATTTAAAAAATTTAACCATACAAGCAAATAATTTAAGAAAGATACCCCTTTTTCTGTTCTTGACACTCAACTAATTTGATAGATAACCCCATGAAAAAGAAGTAAAAAAAAAAAAAAACAGAAACTTTTTTTCCCAGGGCATTCATATACTTTCAAGGTGACATTTTAGAAATTAATAAAATTTTATCTTGAAATTACACTGAATCATTAGTAATATGATGAAACCTGAAATATAGTTGATATCATTGAAAAATATTTTTGAGTAACAAAAAAGTAAAAAATGTTGAGCATTTATTTTTGCAAAACAAAAGTATATTCCTGTGTTGTATATAGAATAATTGTCCTTCTCTTTCTAGGCTATCGATTTTTTTTTTTTTTTTTTGCATTTTTACAAATTTTCTGCAGATAATTTGATATGACTTAAATAGCTAGAACTTTAGCAATGTCAATTGAAATCGCATTCTATGCAACAATTCATAGAGGTTTATCCTCTATATTGCCACATCCCATCAATCAAAACACAACTTCTAAGAATTTTATTATTTTTGTATTACTTTTTAGCCACCAAAGCATTCACTGTTTTCATGATTGAATTTTTCTCCTTTTCTGAGACGACTTTCAAGAGATTTTCCCTATTATTAAATGAAGTTCAGCTCAATAATGCAAATTCAACATTGCAAACAATTCATATAATAATGAAGAATCTTTTCCTATTTTGTACATTCCATATATCAATCTAAAATTTACCTAGCAGGAATCGCCAACTTTTATAGAAAACTGTTGCAATAGTTTTGACAATTTAATGAAAAATGTTAACACAACCCATATTTTCATTCTTTATGTAAGCAAGTTTTATGAGCAAAACAATTTGGGTATGAAATTTCATTAAACACATTCTAAATTTCTAATGAACATTCTAATTCTGAACTAATATTCTAATTCATATTTCTAAATTGAAAACTGTTACTAGAGATTTTTACTGTTTTATGTTCATCAACTAATGAAAAATATTCTAATTTAGATTATTTATCAAACTTTAACAGTTTCATTACCATTATTCTCCATACACATGGAAAAGCAATTTCAAAAAACTGTCTCTTACACTTTCCACCAATGCTCTAACCCATCATAATACTATAAAAAAATTAAATTTACAAGGTGTAAATGATAACTATTCAGTTGAGAAAATTACAGCTATGTAATCAAATATTTTCACATACTTTCAATACTAGATAAAAATACTATTATAAAAAAAGATAGAACAAACTTCAAACACATATATAAAGGTAAAAAAATAGAGATTTAATATTAGACTAAAAATCAATATTTTCATCATAATTGACATTTTAAAGTGTACAGACACCCTTACAAAATATCTCATAAAGACTCAAGGCATTAGTATCAATTACAAAATATATTTATTATAGAGCAGTCAAAACTCAGTATGTTTTATTATATTAAATAGAATTTATATGAAAGAATTTTTAAAGATGCTTTTGATGGTTGAGATCATTACTATCAGGGCGAAACTTCAAATGAGACTATTCAATAATATTTCAGAAAAATTTGTTTTTTTTATAGCTTAACAGCAGTAGTAGGTTATTTGACAAACATACATACACTACTACCTTCAAATCAAAAACTACAATCTACATACCACATAAATCACATCAATAAAGTTGTACATCCACCATTGATTCAATTTAAATATTAATGTAACCAATTTCTTTAAGAGGAGGAGATTTCATAAGATTTACAACTATTTTAATTTCAGAATTCAACTTATCAATATAACAGCTTAAATTATTCATTACAGTTCAAAACTATGTAGTATAAATAAATGAATCATTATATATGTATGTGTGTTTGGACAGCTTTTAAAATATAACAATAGAAGGACAAAAACATTTATAACAGCCTTTATATTACATATATACATGAAATATAAGCTTTCCCTTTTTAAGCTCTTACTTTAAACTGAGGTGGTCTGTTTAGCCCTTTTGTGCACATGATGACGCAAGAATGACAAACCAAACATTAAGCTCTTATCCTCCTTCAAAAATAATAGACGAACAATTCTTTTGATATAAAAAAAAAAAATATAGTAGCAAACAATATATTTATTCGAGCAAATTAATGTAGTTGAGGAATTGATTTTAAATATTACTTTCTTAATAATTAAAGAAAACACTTAATTTCCAATTTTACATGAAAGCTAGGAATGTACTCAAAATCAGTAGAATCTTTTTGTATTAATTATGCATAATTGAAAATGTAATTATGTGTATGTATGTGTTTTGCAGTAAAGTTTTTTTCTACGGAGTTATTATAATTATTTTTCTGTTTTGCAAACCCCAATAAATACAAAAATTTTTGCTATAATTTGCATAAACTACAAGCATCTGTATCAGAAAGAACCTGCATTTTTAAAATAGAAGTGTTTTAATAAAAAGTTTTGAAAATTTCGTAATAGCACTTACATTTGCACATCATACTTTATCCTGTAGACATGCTTTATGTAAAAGTGTATTCTGACATCGAGAAGTACGAACATCAGCATCCATTTTTAAAAGCAATTCTTCCATTTTAAAAGCAAGCAATGCTTCCTTTCCAATAGCTATTATACAAAAGCAGTTTCATTATGTTTATTAAAAGTATTTATCTGAAATCAAATACAGCAAAATCACAATCACATATTTGAACAGCTAATTAATCTAAATAATGCATATATATTTTTTATTGATTTAAGAAATTTTACCTAATATAATATAATATAAAATAAATATCAAACTAAATTTTTAAAAAATTGGCCACATTAAAAAATTATACAAGGCAGAAATTTGAGAAAGACATCCTTTTATTTTCAAGTGCAAAATTTCTGCTACATTCTCTATACTGACTTGTGAATAACCACATAAACAAAAACATACATTAAAATTTTTGCATCAAAAATTTTATTTAAGACATATGGAATTCGTGCATGACATATCAATTATAAATGCATATTTATTATTACACAGTAGTCAAAACTCAATATATTTGAATTATAATTTAGAGTTAGAATATTTTTATTGTTGACAAAAAATTCACTAAAATTTTTATTCATTTTAAAAAAGAATTGATTTTCAGCTCTTAAATCACATAAATTTATACAAAAAATAGCACTGTTCTTCTGAAAATCAGTAGAATTTTTTTTAATGTGCAAAGTTAGAAAGGTAATAAACAAAAAATATTACATTTTTAAAAAATTTCCCATTGAAGTACTTATTTTATGTATAGTCCATTGTAAATAAACTTTTGTTTTTGCAGAAAATACAAAGAATCCCTAGAAGGAAGAATCTGTTTTTCAAAGCAAAGTATTTCAACCTAAAATTTCAGTAAATTTTGGTATATTATTTATTTTTGTTCAATATTTAAGTAACATCGCTGCACATTCCATATCATCAAATAAACATTCTTTATGTAAAGGTGTTCTTTGACTTTGAGGGGTATGAACATCAGCACCCTCTTTTTAAAAAAGCAATTCTGCACAAGCAATATTTCCTCCTCAATATGTATCATGAAAAGGAGTTTTAAAATACTGATTAAAAAATTATCTGAAAAAAAACAATTATACATGCATTTTTATAAATGATATCAAAAATTTAACTGAACATAAGTATCAAACTGATTTTTAAAAATTGGGCATTAAAAATAAACCATGTAAGGAAAAATTTTAAGAAAATTTTCAATAGATATTATCTAAATATCTATTTTTCTTTAGCTGGTCCATAATCGGCTAACCTGATGGCTGACTAGTGCCCTGGCTACAGGTTTTGGGTTCAGGTTTCAGTACTACAGATTTTGGGTTTGAATCCCGGCGATGCCATGGATGTTATTAGTGGTTCGGAATCCACTTTAAACCGTAGGTCCCAGTCTCATATGACCATAGAGCATCACAGAGCCCAATCAGACTTCTCACTTACATCATTCCCAAACTGTAAAGCGGCGAAAATGGGGTAAACTACACCACATCACTGTGCCTAGAGCTGAAGCTCTAGGCACAGTGATGTGGTGTAGTAATAGTAGCTGGTTCATAATAATAATATTAAAAAAAAAAAAAAAAAATCAAGTTCTAAACCAATATTTAATATAAAAATGATAGTGAGAAGTTCAGATTTAAGTAGTAGCTTTTATGGAATTCTTGCATATTATAAAATTTCACAGGAATCACTATTTTCCTTTATTATACCCCTGAAAATTAATTTATATGAAAAATTTATTATTATGCTAAAATATGCTAAGACTTAGTCATATTAATATAAATCATAAAAGTAAAATAAATAAGCCCAGTTTTAAATATCTTTTTTTATATTATTCTATAATTTTTAAATATATAATTACAATCTAATTTTCATTAGATATTTTCAAAATGCAATATAAACAAAATGCAGTTGTAATATTTAATTTCAGTTCATCACCACTAGCTATTTGTTTTTGAGAATGAAAAGTTCTCTTGAATTTATTCTTTCATCAAGGTATTCATAATGTGTTTCAATAATTCAACATCCTTTTGATACTCATGTAGATTATCAAAAGGATGTTGAATTATTATCTTTCATCTACTTTCAATCACATAAAAGTTTGGATAAAAATATTTTACAATTATTCAAAAGAGGTTCTAAAATTTTTCAAGATATATTTTATGAAATTAACTTTATTAAACAAATTCATCTATTAATTAAAATTCCAATTTGACTACCAAATTCATTTTACTAATTAAAATTCATCATATAACCAAGATACATGCTAAATTCAAGCAAGTTATTTACAAAAAAAGACAAATTAAAAGACTCAAGTAGAGATATTGTTAAGTAATTTTTAATTATTATTATTAAAATTTCTTTTCTTTATTTTACATCATTCTTAAATTGATTTATTCAAATCACTGATATTGCTATGTATACAATATCTGAACTACTTATGTATTCTATGTTTATTTAATGATGCTTTTACTTCCTCATATGTATAATTTATAATGTATAAAAATAATGTTGATAAAAAGATAAGTTTTGTGAAATGTTTAAAATGTGATTTTTATTTAAATTAAATAGGTAAAATATTTTAGAAGAATCTAGGCAAAAGGCCTTCCACACAACATTTTTAATCAACTTAAAATTTTTTTGCAAAGTTAAGTAACTAAGAGAGATTTTTATTTTACTATAATAAGCATAAGTAAAAGTCATTAAAAAGTTACTTAAATTTTACTTGCACTCCTGTTTCTGAATAAAAATTGTGTTTGCTTTACAAAAACAAATTTGTACTTATAATTGTCCTCTCAATTATAATAATCTTTCTATTTGGTAAGTTTAAATACACATTCTAAACAATCCTTAAAGTTAAGTAGGATTTATTCATGTGTATTGTTATTTTCATTGAAGAAATATACTTCATAATATTAATAAATCCATGAGCTTTTATAGTGCATACATGATACATATATTTTTTTTCTTATTTATTGTACAAGAAAGAGGTAATACCCAATTTGGGGATTCGCGGTGACAGTAAACAAACCATTTAATTATTTAGCACTAAATGAGACATTTTGCAGCGAAATAATTGCGTTGAAGACAACAAAATGACACACCATGTAAACTACAATGAATAATAATTCATGCTTAAGCATATAAAATTATTTTTAAAAATTTGGTGGTCGGAAAAATCACCAGATGATTAAAAAATATTGATTTATTTTTAAAATATGGATTTTTATTAATTAAAATTCCCTATTCGGAGTTTTAAATCTGTATAAAACTAATATATAGTATTATTACGAGATAGGCAATATATCAACTTTAAAAATTTCAATGTCATTCAGCTGTAGTAAAGGGTGCAAAAATACCTCACTATTAATTTCCAATCAAAAGGCTCACTATCTTTATCACAACTCAAACCAACAGAGAAGCACATTTGCAATAATAGATGCAATTTATGATATTGTTACATTAAAATAAGTAGAAGAGTTTCATAAAATAGTATTCATTTGACAATTATTCAGGTATCAATGCTACAAATATGTATGCTTAAATTATTTACTACAATATAAGTTGCTATACAGCATTTTGAAATGACAATATAAAAAAATGTAAGAACATTGATCAAATTTAAAATTGATAGTATACAAAATTAAGCTAATCTTTTACACTAAATTCTCTGTTACAAAGTTTGCACAGGCAAATAGTTACTTGATAAAATAGAAAAATGCAAGTGCGGCAATATATTTAGTTGGGCAGGTTAGTGGATATTAAATGTTAATTATTTGAAATATGTATATTTTTTAATTTTACACAACAGCTGGCACTGTTTTTCTTGAAGTCAGTGCAAATTTTTTATTCAATATTCAAATCAATCAAAATTCTACATTTAAAAATTTTCCATAATTTTTTTTTTATTTGTAGTTAATATGAAATTTTGGTAACTTCGACAGTAATTACAGACAATCTATTTCCACAACATAAATTTTAGTAAATTTCTACATACTTACATTTGCTTCATATTTAAGTAATATCTCTGCACATTCTACTTCATTCAGTTGACATGCTTCATGAGAAGGTGTTCTCACACTTTGAGGAATATGAACATCAGTGCCCATTTTTAAAAGCAATTCTGTACAAGCTATACTTCCTTCTGATAGGCCAGATGCAAAGGAGTTCCATTATATTGATCAAAAAGAATTTATCTAAAAATTATATACATTTAAATTAATAATTTACTTATCTAAAATATAAATAAATAAGTATCAAAATAAAATCTAAAAAATTAATAATTTTTATAATACATTTTTAACTGTGAAAGAAAACAAAATACAAATAAAATAATATTTAATTTAAATTTACCATCAGCAGCTGTTTGCTTTAAGGAATTAAAAGTTACCTTAACTTATTTCTTCATAGAAGTAATAATAATATCTATCTCATTTTGATATTCCGTATATCTTGGAATCTATTATAATCTCATTAATGCCAGAATAAAATGTTTAAAAAATTTTTGGATTAACTATCAAGATGCATTTATGAAGTGAACTATTAAATTCATCCAATAACTAAGAAAGTTCATATATTCAAGCCAGTAGGTTCCAAAATTTACATACGTTTGATCTATACATTTTTAAAAATAATCACTTTAAAAGTATTTTTTCTCGTCAGTTCAGCTTCCATGATTTTTAGAATACTATTCATTGTTTAAAATTCCATGAAAATATTTTAATTTTAATAATTTTATCATAAAAAACTTCCTTAAAGACTAAATTGCTAGTTCAAAAGCATAAGAAAATCTTTTCTGTTTTTCTTTTTTTATGTGGAGGTTAATATCTTCCTACCTTTTAAGAATTACAACTAAAATTGAAATACATGTTAGAAAAATATTTTCATCATCCATATGCAATAAACCTCTAGAAAAATGTTAAGTACAAGAAAAAAAAAAATTTTAAGGTTGCGTGATCACATACAATGTTAATAAAATATACTTAATTTAGAAAAAAATATCCCCCCTCTTAAAAAAAAAAATAAATAATAACTAAATAATTATTTTTTTTGCAGATCTTTTTTTCATATTTAAATAATTATCTTTACAGAAAGTAATTTCAAATGATATTAATCAGTAATGAGTACAATAATTTTTTATACTTAGCAGCATTTAAAGTTAAATGAAATGAAAAGGGATGGGACTATGCAGCAAACAAACATATACACTGTTACCAACTAATTATAAAGGTCACCAAACATTCTCAAGTAAACAGAGATGTGTATCCAGGATTGCAGTTTCAATTTATAGCATTATCAAGTAATGCAGCATGTTTCTCTCTCTTTTTAAGGCTGTTTACATTTAAACAAGTTAATCAGAAGTTATTTTTAAACAGGCTAACAAATAAGCAGAATTTAATTTAATCCTCTAATATAAAATTATTTATTACAGTGCTGATTTAATAAACATTTTAAAAAAAACATGAAAATTAAAACAAAAAGCTTATGCATATCAAAGTATAAGCTTTTTAAATAAAATATATTTTTTGCTTAACAAAGTAAAGATTAATAGTTATTTTTGATAACAACAGGAGAAAAAAAAATGTAGTAGCAACAATATATTGAATAACTATAAATGCTACATTACTATTGAAAAATGCATTTTACACTTACTCCATTCACATTGGTGGGCTGCTATTTATTTCTGTTAAAAAAAAATCTCAAATAATTCCAATGTTTTTATTTATTAGAAAAGAAATACACAAAGTATATTACATGTAAAATGGACTTTTTACATAAAAATATTAATTAATGAAATACAAACAGCTGTGTTTTTCTACTAACATTTTTTTTTTTTTTTTTTATAAATTGAATCAGTAGTTCCATTATCCAAAGGCTCAATATACATCAATATGTAGTTGTTTTAAAAAATTGTAATGCTTATTTTTTTTTATATAGATAGGCATTTTTGAATGAAGAAAAATAAAATCACCATTTGGGGATATTTAAAAATTCGTATTCGTATTATATACTTCAAATACGACCAAATTCATTACCTATTTTATTTCGTAACAAATAACAAGGCGTTTAATTTTGATGAATCTTGAATCGAAAGGAGTTTTGAATCTTGAATCGAAGGAGTATATGGGGATGCGAAGCAACAAGGACTATAATCCCCTAATCACTATATGGGAACAGTTCGTTTTCCTATTTTACGTCACTAAAAAGAATGTGAGATCTATTTTCCGCTCAGTAAGGAAAGTGGCGCGAACAAAAACAGGGATTTATAGTATCCCCTGAGTGCCGAGAGAATTGCAGCTAATAAATATCAAAACGTTTAAGAGATTGGAGAAATAAAGTCAGATTTTTTTGCAATCAAGAATTTTAGATAAAAAGCTTTGAATGTGATATTATTTTCGTCGATATTCAAGTTTTGCCATAGATGTAATCTGGAGGTGGAATATTTTCTGCATCTTAAAAGAATGTGTAAAAGGTCATTGGTTTCATTACATATGTTACAGAAAGGATTGGAATCTAAATTGAATCTATTTAACAGGGCGGGAGTAACGATCATTCTGTTGATGATACGAGCAATGAGTATATCCTGTCTTCTATTCTGTGTCCATTTTGTGATAGTACCAATATCTGGAAAGTTTCCTATCAAATCATAATATTTGCTGCTAAAGTAATTTGTTTCCGAGACTAGGTAGGATTGTTTTTTCAGGTTTGTTATGACATCTTCCGGGGATATCCATTCAATAAATTGCGAGAGTTCCGTGGTATTCTTTGCGAGAGAATCCGCTTTTTCATTCCATAAAATTTCCGAATGACCAGGAACCCATAAAAATGTGATATTTTGATTAAAGGTTTGTCGAACAAAAAGTTTCGAAGCAAGTCTTTGAATAGCATAGGTAGAATGAATGTTAAGATTTTTAAGAGAATTAAGAGCCGAAAAACTGTCAGAAAGTATTAAAATGTCCTTGTCAACAATAGCTAGTTCATCAATGGCGACACAAATTGCCAAAACCTCTGCTGTGAAAACGGAGTTTATTGGGTTAATGCGATATGAAAAACTTTGATTGTAAGAAATGCCGGCGATTGAAGTTGAGACGTGACTTTTGAGGCATCCGTGGCTATGATATAGTGATCAGAGAAAAATCTGTTTATACAATCTGAAAAATCATTGACTATAAGTGAAACTGGGTTTTCTTTATTTTGGAAACGGAACTTCTGAAGGAAAATTTCACATAAAGGAGGATCATGCCGTGGCACAATTGGCAAGGTTAAAAGGTGTTCTGGTGAACAATTATAATTTTGAAGAGAGTTTTTAAGAGTGTTTTCATCTTTGTCAAGTAACTGCAATTCATTGTTTACCATCAAAGGGGAGAAAGAGTGGTTAGCATATTGTTTGATTAAAAACTGCAATGCCAAACGTTTAATTTTATCTGAAAGAATTTCTTGTCCAGACATTTTTAACAAAATTATATTTGGAGTCCAAATTGGTAATCCCAGAACAATTCTTAGAACTTTTGTTTGAATTGTGTTACAGGCGTTTAATTTGGTGACCGGGAAATTTTTAATTATTAATGCACTGTAATAAAATGTACTGAGTATACTATTGTTTGCAATTGTGATAAGATGTTTTGTCCTAATACCATTTTTCTTTGATGCCAGAAATTTTAGACCGTTAATTTTTTTAAGGGCTTTTATGCGTAAATTTCATAAAATAATTTCATTTTGGTTTATTTTAGAAAAAGGAATTCCGAGATATTTAAGAGTATCCAGATGAGGGGAATTCCGGCATATGTTATCCGCGGCAATGAAATTGATCTTTTTTTTTTGATAAATCAACTATTGCACTTTTTTTTGGCACTAATTGTGAGTTTCCAGTAAGAACACCATTTGTACAAATTCTCAAGAGTATTTTGAAGCTGGGTTTGAATATAGGATAACGATTGATGTGAGCAGAAAAGAAAAATATCATCAGCGAAAATAGAGCAATCAACATTTACTTCCAAAGTCTCAAAAATGTCATTCAAAAAACTACAAAAAGAATTGGTGAAAGTACACTACCTTGTGGAAGGCCTTTAAAAGAAGGTTTGGGGTCAGAAACAGTGTTCCTCCATCGAACCTGAAAGGTTCTGTCCTGTAGGAAACCATGAATCCATTTAGCGATGTTTCCCGAGATTCCAATTTGAAGACATTTATAAATTAGTTCGTCTATAGGCACGGAGTCATAAGCACTTTTATGTCGAGACTGATACCGATAAAATATTTTTTTTTTCATTATGTGCTGTTAAAATTGATTTATAGATTGTATAAATAGCGGTATGATTGTTTCTAAAAGGTATAAAACCATGCTGATTGGTATGAAGTCGCTTGGTGAAAGTCAGAAAATTAACAATGCGATTGGAAATAATGCGTTCAAAGACTTTACAAAAAACAGAGGTCAAAGCAATCGGCCTATACGAAGATGTTTTTGTTTTATCCTTGTTGGGCTTAGGGATTGGAATAATGATAGCGTGTTTCCAGCTCTTCGGAATTGGTGAAAAACTCAATTGTTGGTTGAAAAGGTGCAAGATAACTAGAAGGGACGATTCATCCAGTTTTTTGAACCATGCAGCTGGAATGTTATCTGCGCCGGGCGTTGTATTTCTCATTTTCTGGATAGCTTTTCGCAGTTCCCAAAGTTCAATATTTTTATTTTGAACTTTGGGAACTGCGAAAAGCTATCCAGAAAATGATCTCAAAATGAATGTTTTATAAAAAAAACACCCAATATTAAAAAAAAAAATGTTTTTATATTTATTTAACATTTGCAAAAGCATTTATTTTACATCTAAAATCATATTTAATTTTTTTTTTTTTTTTTTTTAACTGGCCTGTTTTGATTGGTTCACTTGTCTTTAAATAGTAAGAAGAAGTTTAGCCAAATTTCATTTCGTTAATACCAGTTCTAAGGTAAATATAATACATTTTTTCATACATACAATTTTGATTGTATAAAAATAATTCTTATAATATTTATATTTCTTTTTTTTATAGATGGATATATCCTATATTCAGACAATCAACTGGTTGAAGCAAAATGGAAATTTTATTCCATATCAAATAGTCATAATTTCTACAGAAGATTTAAAGAAACAAATAATTGAAATTAATCTGGATAATCTAATGTTTAACATTAGTGATATAAAAATAAATTTACAATTAAACAAAAATATCTTTGAAAGTGCAGATTTGGTAGAATCGTTTAGGATAAGTTATGATATTTTAGATAATTTTATAAAAATCTGTTAGTTAAAAAATTTATAAAGGATAATGGTATTATTGGTATATGTGATATGGCATCATATATATGTATTGAAAAATTATTGCCAAATATTATGTATTGTGGTGAAGATGTATTAAAAACTGCTGAAAAATATGCAAAAGATATTTCCAACTTTTACTAAAAAATGTCTTGTAATGAAAATATTGCCATTCATTAAAAAAATTTTTAACAAAAAAATTTAGTTTTATCTTTTTTGAGATTCTTTGTATAAGTAACACAAAATTTAAACAACATTTTCTAGGTTTATGTTTTTTTAAACACAACTTTTTATGTTAAGACTGTCAGTGTTTCTTTCTTAAACAACACTTTTTATGTTAAGACTGTCAGTGTTTCTTTCTTACACAACACTTTTTTATGTTAAGACTGTCAGTGTTTCTTAAACAACACTTTTTATGTCAGTGTTTCTTAAACAACACTTTCTATGCTAAGACTGTCAGTGTTTCTTAAACACCACGTTAAGATTATTAATATTTCTTAAATAACATTTTTTTTATGTTAGTGTTTTTAAACGCGTTAATATTTCTTAAAATAACACTTTTTATATTAGTGTTTTCTAAACATCTTTTTTAGTGTTTCAAAAATAATACAATAAAAAATACAAAAAAAATTTTATTTTAGAAAAATTTTTATAAAATACATTTTTAAATTTAATTTCAGAAAAAAATGTTTATAAAATACATTTTTATTCACATTCCCAATAAGAATCTTGAGTGAGTAGATCATCACCAAATAACACCCGGTCTTGTCTGTTAATTTTAAAAAAAAACCCCAAAGATGTGGCCATTTTCTTTTTCTCTCTTCGTTTTTTTTCAATCAGAAGGAAAAAAGGACTCGGTCCATTAGGAAGATGAAGTTCGCAAAATGCATCATTGCATCCTTTCTTTAAAATAGCTCTCAATACTTTTTCAAACTGTTTGAATATTTTTGCTCGAAATATAATTTTTTTACTTCCAATATATTCCGTGGAAAAAAACTGTATCTATCGGAGTAATGTCGGTTCTTCTCATATATCGTCTTATTGCTTTTTACAAGAACGATGATAATAAATATCAATTTTATTCTCTGCTTCATCAGCCAGAGAGCACATATGTTCATAACAGTTAGGCATGCTGAGAGAAAATGTTTATTTTAAATGTTTTAGTTTTAAATGTTTATTTTAAATGAAATTTATCAGAAACATAGCTTTCATAAAAAAATTTTTTTTTATTCAAGTCGAATGTTTTAAATAGTTAAAAACATCTTTGTAATGAATTAAAACAGGATATCCTATATTCCACACAATATATTTTTTGTCATTTCTAGGAGAAAGTCGTTTTCGCATAGATGATATGTTTCCATAAATTGACATATGTTTAATAGATATTAGAGGTAGATCAGACTCCCTCTTAAAATCTAACAGTTTAATAACTTTGTATATTTTTGAATTTTTGAAGAGATGTACAGTTGTACACTTTTTACATAATATTCTCATAGTAGCTTTGGAATTAACACATATTAATGGACATAGATTTACAAAATGGATCTTATCACAAACACCACAAATCACAAGAAGACACATTGTCGCATATACTGAAAAAGAATAGATGTATTTATAAAAGATTTTTGGAAACGTGCCAACAAAATGTTATAATATTATTTCATATTTTAAATACACTATTTATATTCTATTCTTATAATTAATAAATAAAAATAATAATAAAAAAATATATATTAATAAATATTATATAAATAATTATATTAATAAATATTATAAGAATTATTTGTTATACAATTTTGATTATATGCATGAAAAAGTACTATATTTACCTTAGAACTGGTATTAACAGAATGAAACTTGGATGAACTTCTTCTCCCTATTTAAAGATCAGTGAATCAATCAAAACATGAAGGTTAAAAAAAAAAAAAAAAATCACAGAACATTTTTAAATTATTTTCAAAAAGTTTTTTTAAATTTATGCAGAAAGTTTTTTTTAAATTATTAATTACTTAACAAAAGAATAATATAATCTAAACATTATTCTTTTGTTACACAAAAATTTATAATTTTTTCAATGACTTCAATTAATTCTTGATCATTTTAATTTTTTACTTTGTAAGGTTCAACTGAAATTCTTAAATCATAACCATCATCCATCATTTCATTGACACGATCATCTACACCTATCAATAATATATTTTCTAAATACATTTTTCTTATATGTTCTGAACATTTTACTATACCATATTTATTTTCTGATAATTTACATTGAGTTCTACCAAATATTTTATAAGCATATTTAACAAGTTTATGTAAATAACTATTGATAACACTTTTGACATATGTATCTGTTCCATAACTCCATAATATAATATCAATATTACAAAACTTTAAAAAATTTAATAAAAAGTCTGCATGAGGTCTTATGTTGAAATGTTTATCATCAAAAAACCTAATGTTTCATCTAAATCTAAAACACATACAAAGGTCATTCTCTTTATATTGTAATGATTGGATTTTCTAATGGATTAAATGCAAGTGGAATAAAAGTTTCATGTTCTGGTACATAATACATATTATATAAATCCTATTTTAATGTATATAAAGGCATTTCATCAATTAAATTATTATCTTTAATACCTTGTGCATTATCACAAGATATAATAATACTTTTGGATTGACATTCACTCAAATTACCTTGAATCCATCTACAACAAATGATGTCGTTAGTAGGACCAAAAAAATCATTTTTTTACATTGAATTCCTATTGGTTCAGATTTATATTTCGAGGCTTCTGGGGAGAGGAATTGTGCAGCGTGAAACAACAATGGATCCGCCAGGCGGCGCTATC
>BPLR01011984.1:0-64430 GCA_021605095.1 Caerostris extrusa | reverse complement strand
CGAGGTCATAAAATGTTATGTCGATATGTTGGTGAAAAAGAAGATGCGAATATTATCTTAACAGATCAAAATTATCATATTTATTTATTTCGAAAAAATAATTTAAAGATTTGTTAGAAAATTATTCCTTTCTATATTTGAAAAGGACAATTCATCATCAACAATTTATTTGCGAATTACCGCCTCAAGTAATATTGCCTTACAAGCATCGGGGACTATTTCGGAATTATTAGTTAAGAACCTTGACTTTATTTATTGATAACGCAAAATAATAACCAAACGTGTTTGTTGTTGTTTCTTATCCCACTTGGTAGACAGCAACATCTAGACCCAGTCCAAGAACCCGTGTGTGATCTCATGGAAGCAGGATGGTGTATCTTCTGCTGTGATGAACACCCGTAGGTAGAAATCAGACTTGGCTTCATTACGCTGAAGAAGCTCTGCCTTTCGGGAGACTGTTGGGGAATTTAACTGAAACAATAAAAAAAATCTTCAATTCATTTAGAACAAATAATTGTTCACATATTTGCCAGTAGGCAGACGGCCTTAGCCTATCACGGGGCTATTGCGCCAAAAGAAGAAGAAGAATTGTTGACATACAGACCGGTTATATATGTGTGTCTAATCCTCAGTGCCTTTGTAGTGCATCCCGTGAGTAATCTACTCACGGATGGAGGGGAAGGGGACAGGCTTCTGTTATTCTGACTGTTCTGTTCTAGAGAGCAAACTAAGGACCCGTAATGATCTCATGGAAGGGGAGGGAAAAAGGGACAGCTTGTGTTGGGATGAAACACTTCTAGGCAGAAATCTGACTTGGCTCCATGACGCTCTTTACAGTCATATGATACAGGGATCTATAGCTTAAAAGTGGATTCCTAACCACGACAAAAAGGGGCCTGAATGGCCGAGTGGCTAGCGCTCTGGCGCTCGGTATCACAGGTTTCGGGTTCGAGTCCCGGTGGTGCCATGGTGTTTTGTAGTGGTTCGGAAACCACTTTAAACTGTAGGTCCCGGTTTAGTCTAAAAAGTGTGCACAAGGTGACCGTAGAGCGACAAACCAAACTAAATCGGAACTACGACAAACATCCATGGCACTCCGAGACTTGAACCCGAAACCTGTGGCACTGAGCTCTCCAGACATTCTGCCATTCGGTCCCGAGATTATATGTATACAGCTAATTGAATGACAATTGTATTGACAAATTTATGAGAAAATATAGATGTAGATCTCGATTTATGATATGACTTGAGGTTACTCATACTGATGATTAAACCTGAATCTCTCTCTAAATTCGTAAATAATAGATGAAAATAAAAATCAACACTGATGTACACGAATTAGCAGATCACAAAGAAGTCGAATATGTTTGGTATTGTCTAACGGTACACATTTACATTCTTTTACGAGAATCGATTTGCTTTCAAGGCGGAAAGAATTCTGTAAAAATGTCGCAGTGGAATCTTTATTACAGACTACTGGTTATCGTTATATAAAAATACAGTTCAAAGATTAGCTGAAGTGTTTCTTTAACTTAAAAGCTGCAGTTATTTGATAAAAAAGGAGGACGATGATAATACTGATTGCTTTGTCAAAGTTGAAGCATCATGACGAAAATCTGCTGGAATATTGTCGCGGAACTAGATAAAATTTCTGACAGATTTTGAGATTAAAATAAATTTTCTTTAGTGACAGTTACATACTTGTATTGATTAAAAATTTGGTAAATATGTAAATAACATATTAAATTAGAATAATGCAATGCAACCTTATAAAGTGTATTTACGTAACTGAATTTCTAGGATTGTTCTTCTTAATTTTATACTTATTTAATTTAGTTATATATGTGCTGATATATATATTTCGTAATTTTTTGTATAGGTTTATATACACTTAGCTAATTGAAGATAAATATAAACTTTTATTTTGAAAATATTAAAACAGAAGCCAAAGAAATAACAAATTAAAATTATTTGACACAAAATGGAGAATTCGAAATATAATCTTGTTGTCAATTAGGACTTCAAGCGTCATCAAAGAAAACATGTGTCTACAAGACTAAAACTCTCTTCCCAGAACATTTTGAACCTAAATTGAACTTAACTTTCACTTATACCGAATAAACGAGCCTAAACTCAAAAGTATGATTTGGCAATCATGCAACTTATCAAATTAATAAATATAAACAAATATGCAACTTATCATATTAATAAAATAACTCAGGTGGTATTAGATAATGCTTTTTAATAGTTGCAGTTATATATATTTTCTTTTCTAATGCAGCTGGCAAACACAGACACCTTGGTGTTGGATGCCTTAAGGCAAGTGCTGCGCAGACGTACTCACTTTGCATTACCTAGGGGGCGCGTGTCACTTGAAGATAAGCCACGGACGCGGAGTAACAATGCCCCCGCAACGCTTCACGATCTTATTAGATCGGGACCTACTTTTTAAAGTGGATTCCGAACCACTACAAGCATCCATGGCACCGCCGGGACTCGAACCCGAAACCTGTGGTACCGAGCGCCAGAGCGCTAGCCACTCGGCCATTCAGGCCCAGTTGCAGTTATATGAATTGATGAATTGGGGCCTGATGACCGAGTGACTGACCGCTCAGTGCCACAGTTTTCGGGTTCGAGTCCCGTCGATGGCATGAATGTTTGTAGTGGTTCAAAAATCCACTTTAAACCCTTAAGTCTCGATCTTATATGACTACTACTACTACACCACACCACACCGCATCACTTTGCCTAAAGCTGAGTTGCCCCACAGTTTGGAAATGATGTGGATGGGAGTCTGAATGGGTTCTGTGATGCTCTATGGTTATATAAGACAGAGACCTACGATTTAAAGTGGATTCCGAACCACTACAAACATCTATTACACCGCCGGGATTGAACCCGAAACCTATGGTACCGAGCGCCAGAGAGCTCGCCACTCGGCCATCAAGTCCCAAAAATTAAATTTCCAACACCGGGGAATTGAACATTTCATATGACTGTAGAGCGTTGGGTGTAGGACTGACAACCCTACCTTGTAGAAAGAAAAAAAAAATCGCATGTCTCTGAATCTGCCAGTAAGCAGACGGCCTTGGGCTATCATAGGCTTCAGCGCGTGAAGTTAGCTAGTTAGTCACTAGTAAATAAAAATTAAAATGTAAGTGTAATGGAATGTAGAGTAAAAAGTGGATGACATTACGTTTAAAATAATTTAAATTTTTTTTTTATTAAAAATGGAAAGTCATTTCTATGGACTTAGGTAAGTTAAAATTCCACATTTTTTTTTCAGCTCAACCCAATATAATAATATTTTAAACCTTCAAAATATTATACTGAATACTTGTATAACAATTTTTATTTATTTATTTTAAAACCTTTTTCAAAGATGAACAGATTTGTGGAAAATTATAAAATATTAAAGATAAATTAATAAACTATCAGAAAATAGAAATTTTTAATGGCATTTCTTCTAAATAAATAATAATGAAATTAATTTAAAACAAGAAGGGATTTTTTTGTAGATATTTACATATGTTCTTTTTACTTTTTATATTCATATAAATACTATAATTTTTTAAATCTCCAAAATATTAAACAATATTTTTCTTTAGAAAAAGAATTACATGAACCGTATAAATCCACCTAACTGAAATCGAATATTTTTTTTTATTTATACATATTTTTCGAGTATTGTATATTTATTAAAATAAGGAATGTCTGAAAAGGTTAATAAAATTTAACAGCAATTTAACAAATGAAATCTTGAATGGGAATCAGTTTAAATCCAAGCTATCATCCTTCAATGAAAACACATATAAGTCTTCCGCCGTTTACTTCTTCCGTTAGAAGCAAAAGGAAAATAAATTCTACTCTTGTTGAAGCAAATCATGGTGGGGATGAAATAAAAAAAAAAAGGGAAAAGACTTTTCAAAAAAGCTAAATCCACCGAAGCCCTTTCAGGGAAAAAAAAAGATTTTTTTCCTAAAGAGAGAAATCAATACAACTATAAAAAGGATTTCTCTTTTCAGAGCTTGGCGATAAAACTACTTTACTTTAACTTTCATCAAATCGTAGAAGATTTTACAGTTTTCGACTTATGTATAATTCATCGTTTCAAATCGTTTATATAAAATATTTTGTACACTTTTATATTATTCTTTTGAAGTTATTATATACTACTGTGTTCAAAAAGTAAGATTCCGGCGATTTTTGAAATGTCTGAATTACTTGAGCAAGAACTTGCGTTAAATTCTTCGTGACGTTTTCGAAAATGAATCCCATATCTTCCACAACCACCGTATTCTCCTGATTTAGCATCGTGCTATTTCTGGCTATTCCCTAAACTCAAAAGACCACTCCGGGGACAACGTTTTGAGTCGATTGAAGAGACATTTCAAAAATCGCCGGAATCAGTTTCAGCGAACCAAGCGTAACTCAAGCACCGATGAATATTTTGACGTAAAATTTCACACAAATGTCAAGGACTGTGCCGACAACCTAAAAAAAAAAAAAAAAAAATGAAATACCATATGTACGGGAAATTTAAATTAAAAACTTACTTTTGGACACAGTGGTATATATATATATATATATATATATATATATATATATATATATAATGTTATCTCACTTCGATGGATCTAATATTGAACCGATGTATGTTATGAAAAGCTCATTGACGACGCGTGAAGAGAAGATATTTCGTTCCCAGAAAACTTTTATAGTTAACTGCTCAACATTTACGTTTTGTACTGGAAAAACTCAGAAACTACCCCCCCCAGGCAGCCTAACTAAAAATTCAAAGTGATTTACATTGATAAGTTCTTATTTAACCGACTCGTGGCTCAGTGGCAATGCACGTCGCTGCTGAGAATTAAGGTGGAGGTTTAATCCGCTGGCGGCTTTGTTGTAGACATTGTATTAAAAAACGAGGAGGCTAGGTGGCGTTTGGGATGCTCAACATCTTATCACGTTAGTCGGATTTCCTAGCGGGAGTTTTTGCGGGTTTTCTCCCATACGATATTGTTGATTTAATGTAAATAATTGCCCTGAATTAAGGATTTGTGCCTTTATTTGCCAAAATTTATGCGAACGATTCATCTTTGTCATCAGGTTTTTTGCTAAAAGATAGGTTTGCACATGATTCATAATAAATTCTAACTTCAATAACAACTAAAAATGCCTGAATCATGAATCAGTGGCAACGTGCCCCGTTGGTGAGCATTAGCGCTGAGATTCAGTTCGCTGGCGGATTTGCTGTAAACATTAATTCGAAACGCGAGGATACTCGATGGCGTTTATGATGTTCAGCATTTTGCCTCGTGAGTCGGACTACCTGGTGGAATTTTGATGGTTTTCTCTCTTACGATACCCAAATGCGCTCTAGTTCCCCCTAAACGTCCTCCCTGAAAGCACTGCTCTCCTTCTTAAGTGTCACGTAATCAAGCCAGACGTCCACCTACGGCTGTTTCAACAAAGTTGCCCCCACCCTCTTTTTCCCTCCTTCCATGAGACCACACGGTTTCTTGGACTGGGTCTAGATAATGCTGTCTGCCAACTGGAATGAGAAAGAACAACAACAGTTCTCGTTTTGAGAACAGTAATTTCAACAGACGGATTGAAACATTATGCATGCCAACTGCTCAATTTACAATTAGTCGTGGATTCAGGCTAGATTTCTTATTGGCTCGAGTAGTATGAAATTATACCCTTATATGGATATTAAATTTTTTTTCTCGTACGATTCTTTTCAAATACTTTAATTTCATAATTTTACAACAAATAAAAAATATTATACTTTAATAATACACTTAATTATAATATAATATATAATGAATAATATAAAAACAATATACATAAAAATAAAAATATTTTATATGTATATAAAATATGTTATACTTTGGGATCTGATGGCCGAGTGATTAGCCCTTGGTGCACCAGGTTTCGAGTTCGAATCCCGGCAGTGTCGTGGGGGCTTGTAGTGGTTCGGAATCCACTTTAAACTGCAGGTCCCGGTCAAATATGACTGTAGAGCGTTGGGCGTAATGCTGTCAACCCTACCCAGTAAAAAGAAAGCATCTTCTTTCTCGAAATCTGCTAGCAGGCAGACGGCCTTGGCCAACATGAGACTATTGCACCAATGATGATGATAATATAATTCCCATTTATTAATATTGTTATTTTCAAAGCTGGCAGGAGAAAAAGGACGTATGGTATGACTTTTAGGATAAACTACCACATATTTGCTTGTAGTATGCGAGAAAACCTAGGAAATTACCCTCTGTCAACTTAACTAAAGATGGGAGGCGATTTACATACAACTTCTCAGTCAAAGTGCAATTTCCTCATGTCTGGAAACAGTAACTGCCAATAGACGCCACAACCCAGATTGAAACGTCAGCTCTCTTACATGCAAACAGCGCACTTTACCACTATGATATGAATTTGTCTTATTATAATATTATATGAAAGATACATTTTTAACCTGCTATGTTCAATAAGAAATAAGAAATTTCAAAATAGATGGAGTGTTAAATATTTAATTATATAGTAACCACAAACCATTGTTACAAGGCAACCAAAAAAATCTAACGATATTTGACTTGATTTGGCCAAGTGTTTTGAGATTTATGCTCAAGTAAGCAGCTTTATTTCAATTTATCCAATGTTATGTAAATAAAAGAAGATACACTGTTATGGTGAATGATAAATTATTTATGACACTGTAAGATTTTTCACACCAGAAGAGTTGTAGTATTTCGTTACCAGGAGAGAGGAATGCATATTCTTCAACAAGTACATAATAACAACCTGTCACTCAAATCTGACAGCAGAGAAGCAGTGTTGTGGATATTTATATTACAAGCAATAAGTGTTTTGTACTAATGAGAACAACCTGTCACTCAAATATGATAGCAGATAATCACTGTCTTGAGACCTCATGAAATTAGCGATTGTTTGTGCGAACTTTCATTGGTCGAAACAATTACAGATGGAATATGGACTATACCATGAGTTGTTGCATCATGATGGGCGATAGACCATGGGCTGAGGAAGTGTCGTCTATGATAATTATGGTCTGCTGCATGTGCGTAGTAGTAGAACTCGAAAACTTTGAGAAAAGAAGAACACGAAAACTCGAGAACTTTGAGAAAAGAAGAACTCGAAAACTCGAGAACCTGGGAATGAACTGTATTTGTGTATCTAATTTATATCTTTAATTTTCCTTTTTTGTATATATAACTCTCTCTCTCTCTTTATATATATATATATATATATATAAATATAAGGCTTGTAAAAAATTATAGTGTTTCCATGAATCTATAATAATATGCTATCCCATACTAACCCATGAAAGTATCCCTCTTCTTGAAGCCGTTATAGATCTAGTTTGGTAGAGACG
Organism: Caerostris extrusa; assembly: GCA_021605095.1. Classification (NCBI taxonomy): domain Eukaryota; kingdom Metazoa; phylum Arthropoda; class Arachnida; order Araneae; family Araneidae; genus Caerostris; species Caerostris extrusa. Next base: position 57,031 of record BPLR01011984.1, on the reverse strand, counting down.
TTACAACGTTGATGATTTGTATTTACATCTTAAAGTAGTAATTATTATAATAATACATAAATTAAATATTCATTTAGTAATCTGTTTTACACTAATCATTCCCTTTATTGAGTCACAATTTCTAATACTCATAAATTTTCTTACAGTCTACAGTTATCTTTAATTTTTTTTTCATAATGAAAATCACAGTGGAAAAAAAAAATGTTCTTCTTAAATTGAATATAACTTATAAAAAAATTTAATCAAATTCATTAAATTTTATTAAAATTATATGTAAACCTAAATTTTTTCAATAGTAATATATTTAAAAAAAATAAAATTTTAACAAAAGTTGGATTAAAGTTAAATATCAAAGTGTTTAAAACTTGCAAGAGATGCAAATATTTAAAACGAAAGAATGAAAATATAAAAAAAGAAAGAAACCTGCTCCAAAAACATATATAAAAAAAAAAAAAACACCAAAAAAAGCCATTTAATTAATATGATAATCTGCTTACTTTTTTAAAAAAAAAAAAAAAATTTAATAAATAAATAAATAAAAATAAAAATTAAAAAATATAAAAAAAATCCTAATTAACTCTTTTATATGATTTATAATTAAAAGTGCTTTAAATATCTGTCTCAACCACATTAAACTTTATATAAGCTCTTTTATTTAAAGGTGAACAGGAAATAAAAATTAATTCATTTTTATATTATAAAATATTTAAAGGCAAGCAGGTTATTTTTTAATGAAAAAGGACATTTAAAGCAAAATTTAATCTTCTCACGGGCTGGTAGGAAATGACATAACTAGCTTGCGGAAGAGCTCACGTCAGAATCCACTGGCGAAGTCCATTGCAGTCATTGATTTCAGAAACGAGGAGCCTTGATAGCTATTGGAACAATGTGTGTAAAGTATTCGTAATATATATGGCTTTTCAGTAGAATTTATACGACACGCACATGCGGAGCAATTACCTCTAAAAGTCTCGGCGGAAGGCAATGACTTCTTTAAAAAAGATCGTGGCATACATAAGTGAAATACCGGTGCTAAAAAAATAGATAAAAAACTTAAATTTATTTTTTACATATTGGCTTATAATATCTGCTTATTTTACGTATTTTCTTTAGATATAGTTATTTTCTGTCATATATAACAATGTCTGAATTGATTAAAATATGACAAATGAAATTTTAGAACGCAAGGAACCATGATATCAGTACTAGATACTAAAACAAAAATCAAAAGCACAACCAGTATCACACTGGCGATCTGCAAATTGAGCGTGAAATGAGTTGTTTTATTGCTACTTTGTATATAAATCACGAAAACAATCTTTTAGAATTTTATTACCCTTATCTTACTATAACTGAATAAAACATTAGTCATTTAACTTGCAGGATATTGAAGATGGTATTTTTATAATCGAATTATTACATGTATAGTTTCATTGAGATTTCGTGATTGAATAAAGTTGTTATTGTTATTTTTAATTCGTTCTTCTTTAGTAGAACAGCCAACTTGTAAGTTACGTTACTTATGGCACACTACGACAGGATTCTATATTAGTTAATTAGCAGCTTCACAAAAATGATTAATTCCTTAATTTTTTAAAAAAAATTTAATTAAAAAATATCAACGTAATATTTGAACTTATAGCGTAATATTATTAATTAAAAATATTAAAAATATACAAAATTTAATTTAAGTAAATATTTAAAAATATTATAAATGATATTTTTGACGATAGGAAAAAAGTAACCGAATTTAAGTTTTTGTGATATTTTAATTGAACAAATGAGATTGTATAAAATTCCTTTCAAAAATCTGGAATTAAATGATAATAAATGAAATATTATCAAAAATTCACAAAGTTTAATGTATGAAATTAGCAGTTAATTGGTGTTTCAAGTAAATTAATAAATATAAAAAAAAATCAATAATATTTCTAAAAACGTTTACTTTTTTTTACTTTTAAATAAAACTGACAAATGAATTTTTCTATTATGAAAAAATAAGCATTTAATAGAATTTACGATAGAAATTAACAAATATTTAAATAACTTCACTACGAGAAAATAAAAAAGGATTATATATGAAGAAAAATAATGAAAACAATTTATATAGCATGCTCAAAAAAAGTCATCTTTAATCCTATTTTGAAAAGAATAAAAAAATATTAAAAATGTACACAATCATGAAACTTACCCTTTTAATATCAAAAATAATTTTTAAATAATTCTTAGTTTACTCAAATATTTACAAATAACTTATCAAATGAAAATAAATCCAACAATAAAAAAAAAATATATCAACGAAATAAGAATTATGAAATGAAATAAAAACGTGTAAAAAGGATATGACCTAATTTCACTTCCGTAATTATTTTGCAGACGATTTTTGAATTGAATAATTGAATTATTTTTTTTAACTTATTGATTTTTAAATATGTAAGCAAATTTTAGTCTTTAAAATATATAAATATCTTAAAATTTTCGCGTTGGACATTGTTTATATTATCTGATAATAAACGTTAGACGAACGTTATCGAAAACGTTCGAAACGAAAGATCAATTACGGACGTTGAAAAGACAAGAATTGTTGATTAGAAGTTCAGAAGATACACGCACAAATTTAGAATCGTAATCGTTGTTAAAATAATATCGTTTGCATTTAATTCTTTGCTGCTATTTGGCATTCAAATAATAAAAATTTTAATTTTAATTTATATAAAGAGGTAGGATTCTTTTGAAAAATAACATTTCTTGGCATTAGTCAATAGATTGGTAAATAAAGGAATTAATGAATTAATAAAAAATTTATAAATTGATATGAAAGATTAAATAACACGATCAAGTAGGTTTAACAATGTTTTAATTTAATTAAAATAGTATGCATTAAGCATTTTATTTCTTCTCGTTAAAAATTTATATTTATTTCACTAAATGGAATTATTAAATTATTAATTATACGTAATATAAATTTTTAAAATTTTAAATATAAATGAATAAAAATTGTTATTTGTATAACTATTTCTCCTCAATGTTTATTATACTGCTTTATATATTCTTCTTTTTATCTATAAAATGTATGGGTGTTATGTTGGAAAGCGGGGTTTTTTTCTTATTCTTGATCACTTTCAAATTTGGTTTTAAATTTCTTTCACGAGTGTTTTTATACATAATAATTATTTACAATTAATTGATTAATTATTTATTAATTTATTAAAAGATTAATCCAGCAGGAAATTTAATTTAAAGTTGTTTTGAAAATCGTATGGTGAAAGCACGAACAATTTTATTTCAATGTGAAAACGATATTTTTCAAGAAAATAAAATCGTTTGGAATTTTATACTATTTTATTTTTTTCAGATTGCTGTCATGCTTTTTATTCTTACATTTAATTCAATATTTTATGGGCAACATGTATATAGGACCATCCGATTACAATTTTTTTTGTTTCTTTTCCATAAAATATAGGGATATTATTTTGGGGACTGCGGGTCAGTCAGGTCCTGGCCCACTTTCAATGTTTCTTATTGGTTTGTCATTTGAGCTAATAATTATATAATTTCTATCTTATTGCTTTATTTATCTATTTATTTTTAATGTTTTCACGAGCTAACAATTATATAATAAAACCGATTTAAATGTACTTTTCTTTTCTTAGTAATTATTAAATAATTTTATGGGTAACCTGTTTATTGGCCCAGCCGATTGTGGATATATATTTTATTTTTCTCTTAAGTTCTTAATCTTTAATCTTGTGTCTAGCCAAAAAGTTTTTTTCGTTAAATAAAAACCATTTTCTGCCATCGGGTGCCATCTGGTGGCCTGAATTGGAAACTTTCTTTAATTTAAAGTAAATTGCTGAAAAATTACTACAAATTAAAGTTAATCGTTTGAAATATTTAATTTTTGACGTTTATGTAATCGTAATAATTTTATATATACTTTTATTTCTTTCAAATGTTCTGTTCTATAGTCTTATTTATATTTTTCCTGTCTAGTTATTTTAATTGTAAATGTTTACTCAGAAGAATTTGTTTCTTTACAATTTGTAAAACCACAATTTTAAATCATTGTCCTTTTTTTTTTTTTTTTTTTTTGCTTCTGCGATTGATATTGCCTGTTGATTTCTATGTACTTTTATCCTTTTTTTTTTCCTATAAAATTTACCAAAACTGATATCTAGATAGTTGAAATCTCCAAAAACTCTAACGAATTGGTTTTCAGCTCCTTGCTGTTTGAAAATAAATGGTACTTACGTATTAACGCTACCTTGGCTACAGATTTGGCGGTTTTTAAGTATCGCCAATCTAACAGCTACAGATTTGCTGAGTTTTGACGCCATTGTGTAGTGCTACGAAAATGCGTATTTGGATTTGCCAGAAACAGAACAAGATGCAATTTTATTTTTTCAGGAGCGAAATATTTTACCAAAACAACGAAAATGTCCCAATTCCCATGACATGAAACTTTTATTTTGGTAAACGTAAGTTTTGGAAATGCAATTTCAGTCAGTGTGCTGATCATGTGGGACTTAGAAAAGACAACTGGTTTGAGGAAGCAGAATTCCATTTAAAACCGCCAAATCTGTACCTGCTTTTAGCGTTCAAAAGATAACTGCGTGCGCGTGCGAACAACAAGATTGCTCTTTATTGGCGAAACTGCAGCCAAGGTAGCGTTAATACGTAAGTACCAAATAAATTTCGTAGAAAACATGAAGAATAAAGTGATTTATTAAATTATTAATGTATACTTTAATTCTATCAAAGATGTTATGGAAGCAACTTTGTCAACAGGAAAGAAAGAGGGCGAAACAGTTTTTCTCCCCACAAATATCACTTATTCCAACGGATCTCCTTTGCTAACTCTAACTCAGGGATGACCAACCCACGGCCCGCCTTGACTATTTTGCCGGCCCTTGAGATTTATCACACTTTTACAAAATATATATATTTTATAATCTCCAAAATAGTGAAAAACAATGTATTAAAAGAAATGCATTATATGTGTATCCATATACACAAAAATTAATTGTCGAAATTATGTGAAAAATGAACTTCAATTTCACCTGACTGTTTGACGACTCGGATCAACAGGATTTCATGGCCATTGTGCGAGAAGAAATTTCTTTGTTTAGTACAAACGATAAAAAAAGTTTTGATTTTCTGTCGAGAAATCAATGATAAATAAGGCCGATACGAATTGAAATCATGTCTTCTTATGAAGATGAAAGCCAATTTAACATTTTTGGTTCCTATGGCTGTATATTTTCATGGAGATTTGGTTTGGTTTCTCGCTCTACGGCTATTTTCTGCACACTTAGGCTAATTAGACCGGGACCTACTGCTTAATGTGGATTCCGAACCATTCTACAAACATTCATACCACAGCTAGGATTTGAAACTGAATCCTGTGGTTCCAAAGGCCAGAGCGATAGCCAATTGGCCATCAGGCCGCCTACCAAACGCCAGAGCACAGTTGTATGAAGAAGGAAAAAATGAGGAATTTAATGCCAAGAACTTGGAATAATAAAACATGGAGGTAGAATTTTCTTGTGGTATGTCGCTATCAGGACTAGGTAATTTGGTTTGTAATTATGTAGCATAATGAATTATGTTCCTTATTTAAATATTTAAGAAACATTTTAAATTTTCAGTCCAAAAATTGGGTATTGGAAATATTTTTTTTATCAAACTATCCGAAACAGACGGTTTAAAATTCGCGTTTGGTGTCTCTATGATTGTCCACCAATTCTGAAAACACCCTCTTCTGTCGCCAGTATTAAATCCATTAACAGTATTAAATCCATTATTGAAGTAATTTGACGTTTAAAACTTAGTACTAAACAAAAAACAATAATAGCCCCAGAATGGATAGAAAACGGAAGCAGAAATTACAAAAGTACTTGTGAAATCTCGGTTCAGACATTTAAAAGCTGTTTTGGATGCTGCAGGGTGTCCTACTAGATATTAATCGACCGAAATACTAATGTATTTATGTAAAGACTTTAATTGTAAGTGTATAAAAATATTTTTGAATTAAACTTTACTTTTTTGATTGCTGCTTTCTCAAAAAAAAAAAAAAAGTTTTACTATTACTATTCTTAAAATATTTAATGCAGCTTTGTTATGAAAAATTGTAGAAATTATTAAAAAATTCATTCCGAAAGTTTAATTTTTATTAATTTTTAATTATTTAATTATAATCAATTTTTGTAATTTTTAGTATTTTTTAATTATTTATTTTTAATAATATTTATTAATTTTTATAGTAATTAAATTAATTATATTTAATTTTTATATTAAATTTTCATTAATAATTATTAATTCATCTTATTCATTTTAATTAATAATACCGATCTATTAATGGATAGATCGGTATTTTGTTAAAATTCATAATTTTTGTCTTTTTTTTTTTGTCTTTTTCCTGATTTTGACTGTATTTTAATATTTAAAAATAGACCTCTAATAGATCGTATATCTTATTCCTATCGCTTTTTCGCATGAGTAGTATCTTGGAAAATCCTGCCAAGGTACTACGCATGCGCGAACCTATCATTCTCAATAGCTAGCGACATTTTCAAAAGACTGAGTAAATATTAAATTTTTTTTCTTTAGATTTACAATACCCGATGATTATCTACAAGTGTTATTATGTAGAAATGACAACAGAAATAGCGTCCACTTCTAATTTGCAAAATAACAAAAATTTTTAATATTAAAAAGAATAAACACAAATTTAGGAAACATTTAGTAATTTAGTGTTACAACTTTCTGGACCAAATATTTGTCTACTCTAACACATAAACATAAAAATTAAAATTAAAAAAAAATTTTATTATTAATTTTTTTATAATTTTTTTTACTGCATTTATCTACATTTAATTTTAAAATGCGTAATTCTCAGTTTTACTTAAACTTTTATGCCCTGTTCTTGGCTTAGAATTAATGCACAAAGATTGACATATATAAAATATAAAGGGTTCGATTCCTGCTTGTGGTTCCTTCAATCAGTTTACTACTTAAAAATTTATTCTTCCATAAATAGTGTAAATTATTGTAATAATGTGTTGTATAGTCAATCGAATTGCCTGATTGGAATTTTTGAGGTTTTCTCTCGTATGATACGCGAACGCATTATAGTTAATTCTGAAAGAACTTCCGGAAGGCATTACTTCTTTTTTACTGTGTTGCAGTGAAGTCCTGGGTAACTCTGAATCTGCTACAATGTATGTTATATCACTGACGAATGGTATCAGCCATTAAAAAATTAAATGTTGTAATCATGCTTCTTCCTACGCATTGGTGAGAGAGCTCTTTGTGGCATTGAAGAGAAATGGTCAGTTGGCCTACAGACTCTCACCCGGAGAGGAAGTGTACTTTACGCACACTGCGCTAGCCGAGTATCGAGTTTTCTACTTAGAAGTGGAATCTTTCCCGAATCTATAATCATCTGTCTTTAAATGTGTTAAATAGTGTCTGTCTTTAATTGTGTTAAATAGTGTCTTTCTTTAATTGTATGAGTTAGTGTTTGTGTGTGTGTCAATAAAGATACGAGTTCTTAAATCTGTGCCTCAAGTATCTCATCCTAACCAAACCCAGTTACAATCTACAATCTGATGCACAACCAGCACATTGTAATGTTAATTTAACGTCAATAAATATTAATTTATTATAATTTAATTTATCTTTCGGCTTAGCATATTAATTATTATTGAAATGCGATGCTTTAACTAACTGATTAACGAAAGACTGAAATTTTTCGAGCATTTAAAAATTCAGAGAAATAAGACTGAAAAATTCAGGCCTTACTCAATTTATGACTAAAATAATAATAATAAGAAAAACCAAATGCTATACATTAAAATGCTGCTAAAACATTCAAAATAAAAGCTGAATAAAATTAAATCTAGAATATTGAAAAAGACGCTGTGAAAAAAAAAAAAAATCTTTAGTTAATCTCATTAAAGTAAAAGAACGATTTAAGTTTCATTCTACGAAGGAAATTTTTTTTTTTCTGTTTGCAGATCTATATTTTGTTCACGATCTCTAGAAAAACAGAAAATAGATCGAATTGAAACGAAACACTATTATGCAAACGAGTTACTCAAGTATCGCTACTTGTTTTTTTTCTTAAAGAATTTTATTAATAAATGAAATAGATATTGTTGAGAAAGTATTTCTTCGCTCGAGGTTTAAATATTATTGTTTGAAAATTTATATACTCATTTTCAAGTATTTTAACCTTATTTTTTTGTTCATAAAATAAATGTTTACTTCTAACCAAAATAATTTATAACTTAATTTTTTGAAACATTTGCATCATATTTGTTTGTAAATTGAATGTTATATTTTTTACAAATATTTCTCAGTCTCAGCCCAACCATGTGCTCCTGATGAGAACCATTTTATTAGATTAAAGTCTCTCACTCCGAGAGGAAGCATATTTATCTCAATTCTACGCATTAGTTGGCCTGCAGACTCTCATGCGGAGAGGAAATGTATATTTCGAGCACCCTGCTCGTAGCCGTATCTTTTTGGCTTAGAAGAGAGTCCTTCCATAAATCTTATAATTATCTGTCTTTAAATAGTATATGTCTCTAATTGAATATGTATTATTTTTTGTGCGTGTAGAAATAAAGCTGCAAATTCTCAAACCTGTGCCACGAGTATTTCAATCCAACCACATCCAATTACTATCTGATTGCCGAACCTTCAAACTGCAATGTTAATTTAACGTCAATAAATGTTAATCTATTATAATTTATTTTTGAATTAGTATATTAATTAATATTAATATACGATGCTTTAACTGACTAATTAATGAAAACTGATATTTTTCGAGTAATTAAAGAATTTCAGGGAAATAAGACGGGAAAATTCAGGTCTTTTTAAATTCATGAATAAAATAAGATACAAAAATATTAAACATTAAAATGATTAAACATAAAAACTGTATCTAGAATATTCTAAGAAAGACTTTTTGAAAAATATTCTTTTTAGTTAATCTCATTTAAAGTAAAAAATTATTTCATTCAAACGAAAGTATTTTTTTATGTTTTATCTTCTATATTTCTGTCACGATCTCTGAGAAACAGGAAATAGATCGAATTGAAACGAAACACTATTATGCAAAAGAGCTACGTAACTATCACTACTGGTTTATCTTAAAGAATTTTATTAATAAATGAAGTAGACATTGTTTTAGAGTATTCGTCGGTCGAAAAAAATTTGTTTGAAAATTTATATATTCATTTTGAACCCTATTTTATCGTTTGTAAAATAAACGTTAAGTTCGAACCAAAAAGAATTTGTAACTTCATTTTGAAACACTTGCATCATATTTGTTCGTAAAATTAATGTTATATTTTTTAAGCAAATATTATTTTTAATACATATAAAAATACTTAAATTTATTTTTATAAATGTAAAACCCAAAACAGCGTTTTTTTAAAAGTAGCAAATAATGAATATTTGCTTTTATATTAAATATTGGTACATATTCATACATAATAAAAAAAGTTCAGTTGTTTTGTTTTATTTAAAACTTTTAATGTACAATTGAAATTATTTTTAAGCTGAAATTTTTATAGAAAACATTTTAAAAATATTTTTTTATTATGTAAATATATTTTGTTAAAAAATGTGACTATCACTATATAAAATTTATTTCCACAAATACTGTTATTTTTTATAGGGTAGTTGTATTTTTTTGTAAGCAAACTTAGAGCACAAATTAATAGTTAAGGTAAAGTAAATATATCTTTAAAGTTGTAAAAAATACTTTATTAGAAAAAGTATTTTTATAAATACATGAATAAGAGTTAATTTATTTCACAAATTTTTCTAAATAAATGACTAAAAATCAAAGTACTTATATTACGGAAAAGAATCAGGAGTCAGAAATTATACGGAGACTCTTTACCCATGCTCCTACTAATAAATTTATTCTTTTTTAAATTAATTTTCCTACTTTAATACTTCTTTTCAAAACAAATTTTAATAAATTTGAATTTTTTAAAGTTCTACCCAACTCAGAAATACCCTTCTTTTAACAAATGGATATCTAATCCTTCATCGTGCAGAATGTCTGAACTATATCGAGGCAAAAATCTCGCATGAAACCTGAAAATATCTCCACTTTATTTGGGACGAGATTGTTTCAGAAATGTGCTTCATTACATTTTCCTCGTTCATTTTAAAATGAACGCCGGGATTTCAGTTATTGGAAATCTATTCATGAGACAGTGCGATATTTTCTGCACTGAACCATTAATTTTTCCCCCTTAGGAGACCGGCGAAGTTTCCGAAGAGCATTTTGTAGGAGAACGGAATAAATCAACTATCTTAACGCATCGATCCTAAACAGGAGTAAGATTTACATTTTCCCTTTATTTGTTCTTGTTAGGCAAACAAATGGCCCGCAACCACTCACTATTGATTCTACTCACATTTCATTTCAGTTTTATGAAACTTTAAGATCTCGCATTTGAAGGTTATAAACAGTTGCAGCAGTTTTGGGAAACTTTGTTTTTATGTAATAGGAAAAATAAATGAGAAGAAAGTTGCAATAGAGTTATTTAAATTAACCGTGTCCACAAAAAAGTGATACATTTCAAATTTCAGTATATTTACAATTCAAATGTTTTGTCGACGGCCATTATTATTGCTATTGTTATAATGACTGTTGTTTTTTTCAAATTTCGGGAACTTTTTGCACTAAATCGACAAAGATATAGCAGAAATGTTATCTAAATATGATACCCTTGCTATCACTATAATACACGAAAAATTTTTGCAAATTGCGGGTTAGTTCTTCTAAAAGTTTTCCCAGATGGCACTGCCCTCCTTCTTCAGCGACACAGGCCCAAGACGGACTTCTACCTACGGGTGTTTCATCATAACTGAAGCTGCCATCCATCCATCCCTGAGTAGACTACTCATGGGGTGTCCGTCAGCGCTGCCGGATACTGAGGATAAGTGACAACAACAGCAACATGAGTTAAATTAAAATGTCCTTGTTCATTATATTTCAAAAAGAAAAAGTTCTAATAAAAAATTGCTTGTTTATAATTCCTATTTAGTGTGAAATAAGGTATAACTGCTACTACTACTAAATATAATCTGTGTTTAAGAATTAAAAAGCCAATGTGACTTTCAAAAAAATAATTATAAACTGCAACCACTATGAATAGATTTGTATATGAAGTTATGCTTCAGATATTTTTAAAAATATAATATATTTTTATTAAACTATCACTAAAAATGCAGCTGATTATTCCAATAAGTGATTACCATTTTGTAAATAATTCAGATAAATAATTTTTATAAAAAATTTCGTATCAAATTAATCACTTAAAAAATTTTAACATGCCCTACTGAAGCTCAGAATAAACGTGGGTATATTATATATAAAGATTTATGTAATTTATTTAAAGTGATAGATTTTAAGGCCATGTTGTGTTCTGTATAATGTAATCACACTAACAAATGTTATAAATAAATGCCGTCTTTTTTAAAGACTCATGAATACTTAAAATAAGAGGCGAGTTCGCCTCCCGTTTAACGAAAGGGGAAGATATCTTCAACTTTACTGAAATATCCTCAAGGTAAGCTCCATCTATTTGAGTAGATTCAGGTAAAGATATTTATGAAGAAGAACGAATAAATTATGAATGGATCGATTTCTGGAATTATTTAACATTGGAATTTTACAGGATAATGTGTTTTACTGAGCAATAAATAAATATTTTAATAGATATAATAAATTTATATTTTAAATAGAGGTGTTGTTTTATAAAATATAAAAAAAAAAATTCTAAATATTTTTGGAAATTAGGGAATGTTTCGCCAAAAGTAATACTTGTTTTTAAAGCATGAACACACACGCATCTTAAACAGGAATATGTAAAATAACGTTGATTCTTATTTGGAAGAAAGAATTTCTTTTTAAAGGCAAAATACAACCTCAGTTATCTAGTTAAATATTTTAAAAAATATATTATGTAGAGAATATGCTTACTAAAAATTGAAGACTTATTATGTTAGTAAAATATTTTTTGAATATTCTAAGCACAATGGAACATTTTTTTTTGTAGTAGCTTCAGATTGACTGACAAAAAAAAAAAAGATAAAAGTATATAATATTATGTTCTTAAAATGAGCTTTATATTTAAAGTGTACAATTAGTTTACTTTTTATGAAACAGGATAATGAAATAAAGGTTTTTAAGTTTTTTTCTTAAGCTTTTAAGACGTTAAATTCACAAGCAACTCAATTTAAAGAGAGTAACTTTTGGCACTTTCGTAAAATATTCATTTGACAATTGTTAACGATGGCATATTCTGTTTGTTTTTCATCAGGCAACTCAATTTTATTAGGTTATTTATTAAATGTAGTTTTTATAATATTCCATAAAAAAATCTATGTACGAGTAAGATCGTAAAAATTTTTTTATGACAAAAAATTCAGGTATTACTTTTTTATTTTTATTTTTTAAATTTAAAAAATACTCTAGTTATACATTGAAATTTTAAACATTAATCGAAGAAAAATATCATCACTAGCAACCTGGGAATTATTGTGACATAACAAATTATTTTTTAAAAAAATTTCTTATGAATATATTCAACACCTCACTTACAGTGTTAGTTAATAAAAATGAGCTGAAACTTTTGAGACAGAGAAAAGTTTTGTATACATAAAATTTATGCATTGATATAAAGTCTACATTTTTATAATGCATCCATATTTAATAAGTTTATCAAACTCTTATTATGTTTTTACACTATTTTTAGCATTGGAAAAGCGGTAAAATAAACCGTAAACAAACATTAAACAGTAAACTAAAAATTAACTTTTTTTTTTTTTAAAAAGACAAATAAAAGCGTTTTACATAAGTTTTTATTAAATTAAAAATTTATAAAAAATACGTAATTTATATGAAACTATAAATGATATTTTTTTACATTATTATATTTTGTTAAAGAATGAATAAGAAAAAAAAAAAAGGGATCTTTCTGCATAAAATATTCAAGAAAGCTAATTTACCAATATTTGCTTGTTAATACTGTTAATAGGGTAGATGAATTTTTGAAAGAATAATTTTTTTAAGTTAGGGCAATATAGCTTTTACAGTTGTAAAAATATATATTGTTACTGTAAATACCATAAATATATGGAGTCTTATAAAATGTCGGTATTTATCTCAAGTTTATTTAAATTCATTAGTAGTGTACTAAAAGATAACGTGGTCACTTTAAAAAATATTTCAAAAACTGCTTTTCAAAATAGAAATACATTTCGATTTTTTAAAATCTGACTCAACGCAGACATAAAATTTTTCAACAAGTGATATCTAATCTATCGTGCAGAATTTCTGAACTATATCGAGTCAAAATCTCTCTGAAACTATCTCCACTCTCTATTTGACGCGAGATTGTTTCAGAAAAGAAGAAAGCGCTCATTATATTTCCCTCGTTCATTTTTAAAAACAACGCCGGGATTTCAGTTATTGGAAATCTATTCATGAGAGAGAGCGATAATTTCTGCACTGGACCAATTAATTTTTTTCTCCCCCTTAGGAGACGTGTAAAGTTTTCGAATGCATTTTGTAGAACAGAAATAAATCAAATATCTTAACTCGTCGATAAACAGGAAGGTAAGATTTCCATTTTTCCCTTGATTCGTTCTTGTTTAGACACATAAATGCCCTGAAAGCACTCGCCATTCACTCTACTCGTCTCATTTCATTTCAGTTTCAAGAAAGTTATTTAGGATTCGTGCATTTGAAAGTAAGAAGCACTTTTTGGTTTAAGCAAAAGAAAATAAATACGAATGTTTGCGAAGATGTATAAATTAACCTTGTCCCCCCCAAATCGTACATTTCGAAATTCAGTACATTTTCAATTCAAGTGTCTGTTTATAATAAAATGAGATTTACCCTTGTACTGTATTCTACAATGAAGGGCTTTTCGCGATTAAAAAAGACCTTTAGCATTAAATACAAACTATTATTTATAAAGGCTTATAATAATAACCATAGGTCTATACAAAACCTAATATCATAATTAAGAGCTGAACACTTTGCAACTATTTCAAACTCTATAAAGCTAATTTGCCCGACTCGTGGCTCAGTGGCAACGTGCGCCGTTTTTGAACATAAGGATGAGGGTTCAAGAGGCGGCATTGCTGTAGACACTGTTTCAAAAACGAAAGATGGCAATGTTCATATACTGTCCCTCACTTACAATACCTGGTGGGAATTTTCAGGTTTTTGTGTCATAACATATCATGCGAGTAGTTCTCTCTAAGGTCCTCTTAAGGCCACTACCCTCCTTCAGCGACACGGAACAGTCAGTTATTGCTGCATCACAAAAGAGAAGATACCTCAATATTTTATTCATGGTAGACTATTCCTGGGATGTCTCCCCCGCTGCGGGACACTGAGGATCAATCGCCCACCACAACAACACCAGCTACTTTAAAATGTTCTTTTGTACATTATATTTTTAAAAATAAAAATGCTATAATTGAAAAGGCTTGTTTACAATTAAGCTTGAAAATATGAAATAAACTACTTTAAAATAAATCTGATACTTCAGATAAATACATTCCGTGTTTAAAAAAGAGTGATAAAAAGATAACGTGGTTTTTAAAAAAATATTAAAAAACTGTTGAATTGTTTTGTAATATAAAGTTATACTATATATTAAGTTATGCTTCAACTAATTTTATTAAACTATCACTGAAATGTAGCTAATTTTCAAATAAGGAATTAATATTTTTATAAATAATTCAGATAAATATTTTTGCGTAAATTACATTACAAAAGGCATCTGTTAAAAATTTTAACATGTCGAATTCGAATTCAGAATAAAACGTGAATGCATATATATATATATATATATATATATAAGATATATATATAAAGATATATGTCGTTTATTTATTTATTGATAGATTTTTTATGTTATCTTATGTTATGCATAATGTAATACCACTTATAAAAGTCTAAATAAATGCTGTTTTTATAAAGACTCATGAATACGTAAAGTAAGAGGCGATTGTAGGGAGTTTAAAAGAGCAGATATTTCAACTTTTACTAAGAAAAAATATCCTCAAGGGAGACTGCATTTGTTTGAGTAGATTCAAGTGGAAATATTTATGAAGAGGAATGCATACATTATGAATGGATCGACTTGTGAAATAATTTAACTCTGGAATTGTAGAGCATGTCATCTACTTAATAATAAATATTGTAAATTGATATTTTAATTAAGCGGTCAGTTGTTTTCTAATATATAGAAAAAAATTATAAATTTTTTGGAAATTAAATGTTTTGCAAAAGTGATACTTGTCTTTTTAAAATATGAAGACACACGCATGTTAAGCATAAATATCTAAAAAAAAATTATTCAATTTTGGAAGAAGAAAATCTTTTAAATGTAAAAACTACTTCAGTTAAATATTTAAATATATATATAGATAGATATGAGTACTAAAAAATTGAAGACTATAATATTAGTAAAATATTTTGAATATTCTAGGCACAATGTTATTTTTAGTAACAAGAAAAAAAAAAAATGTTTAAAACATTTAATGTTATATTTTAAAAGTGAGCCTTTTATTTAAAGTGCGCAATTTGCTTTATGAAACAGGATAATGAAATGAAGCCTTCATGTTTCATTTGTGACGTTAAATTTACAACTATTCAATTTAAGAGAGTAGCTGTTAGCATTTTTGTTAAATATTTTTGACGGCAGTCGTTGACGATGGCATACTTGTTTTTTATCAAAGCAAGTCCATTTTATTAAGATACATTTTAAATGTAGTTTTATAATATTCCATCGATAAATTTATGTCATTTAATAGATCGTAAAATTTCATTTTTATAACAAGAAAAATCTGAAATTATCTTTTTCCTTTTTTATACTGATTTTTACATGAAAAAAAAAGTTGTATATTGAAATTTTAAACATTAATTTAAAACATATTTTTTTTTAGTCTTGGAATTATAGTGACATAAAAAATTAAATATTATTTTTATCGAAGTTTATTGTTGTAAATGGTTTATATATATTCAGAAGAATTTAATACTTAAATCATTTACATTAGGATTTTATGAATATATTTAATGCATCTTTTAGAATGTGAGATAAAATTAATAAGCTGGTAACTTTTGAGATAGAAAAGTTTTGTATACACTTAAAATTTATGCATAGATATAAAGTCTAGATTTCTATAACACATCCATATTTAATATGTTTATCTAACTCTTACTAGAAAATTTACACTATGTTAACATTAAAAGCAGTAAAATAAACTGTAATGCAGTTATTAAACATTAAAGTACAAATTAACTTCTTTTTTTTTTAAACCAAAAGCCTTCTACGTTTTTATCAAAATAACAAATATAAAATATGTATAGGAAAACATAAAATAGAAAGTATTTAAATAATTGAAATGCTTCGCTTAGTTTATTAATAATTTATTACAATTTTTGTCGAACATGAATATGTTTTCTTTGAGAGTATTTGTTTTAAATATGTTTTAGTAATTTCGATATAGAATGAATGATGTTACGTTGAATAATCTTTTTATTCGTTTGCTTAAGCTTTTAATTTTTAATTTTTAAGCTTTTAAAACATTTTACAAGATTTTTAAAGTAATTCAAGTCTAAAAATAACAAAAACATTGATGATGGTTAATATAATTTAATATAATTAATATAATTTCATTTCATATTTATAATAACACCAATCAATGGTGTATTACAAATTTACGATTTTTTCAGTTTTTAAAAAATAAATATTTCATTGATTCAAATTTAAACGAGAACCATTAATATCGCAATGTATGAATAAATAGTTTCACCATTATAAAAAAAGCCCATCTCAAATGCTCAGCATGATTTCAGTCATTCATTCAAAACTTAATTTCCACTTGATTCACCATATTTCAATTTCATGAGCAGCTTGGATGTTTTACCAAAACAGATTAGACTTTAATGCAAAATTATATTATTTGGAATAAGCGAGGAAGTTTTTCGATTTATAAATTAGGATGTCTTCGTTATTCCAAAAATGACATTTTCTTGCTAATTTATTAAAAAATTGAGACAAAAAAATTAAGTTTCCAAAAATTCATTTCTTTTTTTTTTTTATGTTGTGTCATATATTCTTTCTGACTTTTTTTTTATAAAAAATAATTTCAATTTTCTAAAATTCTGCAAATTAATGCTAAAATTAAATGTTAAGAATGCAAATCAATGCTATACTTTTAGTAAAGCAAGTGTAGCAAAGACAGTTACTTTAATTAACAGCAAACCCAAGTAATATGTTGAGGGGTATTGCTCATTATTGAAGCTTATAAAAACTATCTTGGATCCAAAATGACAGAAAAACTTATGGAAGCTATTCTATTTATTAAGGAAGAAAAAGTTTTAACGTATTACAAAATACGTTATGTAATACAAAATACGCATGTCCATAAATTAAGGATAATTCAGAATCACACAGAAATGAACTCTAAAATAAAAATTTCACCTGTAGAATTAACACACACATCTTGAAGAAGAATATGCAAATTACAGGAAACCACCAGATGGCGCGGATAGTACGTCACAATGACGAGAGCGTAAGAGAGGGGTATATAAGGAATGGTGGCAAGAAGTAAAATTGTTCACAAGCGCTTTAAAAGCCTTTCAGTGCAATAACCGCATAGTTATGGCACAAAGGAAGCATTTGGATGATTTTTTTTTTACGTGGTAGAATTATCGGACGACTGGAATGTGGACGTACCCAGCTGGAAGTATCCGAGGAACTTGGAATCGCCCAGAGTGTCATCTCAGGCTTTGCCAACGATTCCAAGATGATAATAGTGTGTGAGTAGATGTTACAGCACAGGTCGCCCCCGAGTTACAACGCCGAATGAGGACCGGTATTTAGCAGTTACTGCCAAAAGAAACAGACGGAGCACAGCATCAGACTTGTCTCGTCAGCTCTCTTCAGCTACCGGTACGACGGTTTCAAGGCGGACTGTGTACAGACGCTTAGGCACATTGATCTATATGCTCGTAGGCCTGTCAGATGTGTTCCACTTACCGCAACTCACTGTCGCCTGCGATCAACCTGGAGTAGAGACCATGCATTGCGGACACCGCAGCAGTGATCTTGTGTGATGTTTTCCGACGAGTCCAGGTTTAGTTGCAGTCTGATTCTCGCCGGACTTTCATATGGAGATCGCCAGGTACCCGTTACCACCAAGAGAACACCATTGAACGACACCGTTACGGTGGTGCAGGAGGCTCGTTTGGGAGGAAATATTTTGGTTCCAGAACGACCTGCATGTTCAGAGTGTAACGATGACAGGCCACATCTATCGGGATGTCATTCTGGAACAACATGTACGTTTGTTTCGGGGCGCCATGAGTGCTGAATTTCTGCTTATGGAAGTCATCGCCCGTCCTCACCGTGCAAACATTGTAGCCGAATGCGTTCAATTGGAGGGGTATCACCCGTATGGATGGAGCCAGCATACTCACCGGACTTGAATCAATACAGCATGTGTGGGATATGCTTGGCCGACGAATTGCAACCCGTCAACCGGAACTTCGGAGGGCATTGCTTGATGAGTGGTGTAATATTCCCCAAGATCAGATTGATAATTTGATACTCAGCATGCCTAGGCGTTGTAAGACCTGTATTGCATCGTCCGGGAGACATACTCCATATTAACCATCATACTAACCATGTTATACTGTTTTTGTAAATAGGTTCTTTTTTTGAAATTTGCTCCAGGGAGTAAAAATCGCAAATTTTTATTAATTATGTCAAGCATATAGCATCTTTTTTTTGCTCTTTACCTTTTGTTTAATAAATAGACTTTTTGGCAAAAATAAGTCAAATTTGTTTTGCTTCTGTCTCTTTCTTTGCCTGAACTTCCTTATCCTTTATGGACATGAGTGTACTTCATCCTTCTGCTTAGAATATGCAATTTCCTGTTGCTTGTCTTAAGATAATCTATAATATTTTGCTACCTGTGCATTTTTTATTTGTAAGGTACAAGAATGTTCATTTCAACCTGTTCATTTGATACTGATATTTTTTTTCGTAAGAAAACTTAGGATACAAAATGTCTTTTAAGTTAGGGCAAATATACATTTAAGTTTGTAAAAAATAAATTTTTATGAAAAATTAATTTTATAAATATATGAGTTTAATAATAGACATTGAATTTATTTCCACAATTTCCTCTAAATATATTAAAAAACATAATACTAAAACTACGAAAAAGAGTCAGAAGTCAGAAATGTTTCGAAGACTTTCTACCCATGCTTCTACTAGTAAATTTCATCTTTTAAATTAATTTTCATACTTTAATACTTCTTTCCACAATAAAGTATCATAAATTTCAAGTTCTTAAAATCCAAACCCAAACCAAAAATACCCTTCTTTAACAAATGATATCTAATCCTTCATCGTGCAGAATTTCTGAACTCTATCGAGTCAAAATCTTGCATTAAATGTGAAAGTATCTCCACTCTATTTGGCGCGAGATTGTTTCCGAAAAGTGCTTCATTCTATTTTCCTCATTCATTTTTAAAAATGGACGCCGGGATTTCAGTTATTGGAAATCTATTCATGAGAGAGCGATATTTTCTGCACCAAACCAATTAATTTTTCCCCCTTAGAGACCCGTGAAGTTTCAAGTGCATTTTTGTAGGAGAACGGAATAAATCAAATATCTTGACTCATCGATCCTGAACAGGAGTAAAGGTTTCCATTTTTTCCCTCTATACGTTCTTGTTTAGACACATAAATGCTCTGAAAACACTCGCCATTGACTCTACTCGCATTTCATTTAAGTTTTAAGGAGGTTTTGGAGTCCTATATTTGAATGTCAGAAACATTTGCAACATTATTTGGGATACTTTGTTTTTAAGTAATAGAAAAATAAATGAGAAGCAAGTTGTAAGGAAGTATTTAAATTAATTTTATCCTCAATAAAGTGATACATTTTTAAATTTCAATACATTTTCAATTCAGATATCTGTCGACAATTGATGCTATTTATTACTGCCATTGTCAAATGCCAGTTGTTGTTCTGAAATGCTTTTGAGAACAACAACTGAATGGGAAGTTTGATATTTTGCACTAAATCGACAAAGATATAGCAGATTCCATGTTATCTTCCATGCTACATTGTTGGCACATTATGCCACGAAATGTGAAACGACCAGGGGTATCATCTTTGGCTATTAACCTTTTATCTGTTTAACTGAAATACATTTTAAATTAAAATGTCTGTTGGCAATTAATACCATTATTATTGCTATTGTCATAATGTCTGTGGTTGCTTTGAAATGCCGGATACATTGTCCTTTGACACTGAACCGATAAAAATATAGCAGATTCAATGTCATCTAAGCATGCAACACTGTTCTCGAATGGAATTATTTATCTATTTCGATCCAGTTTGAAGAACATTGCCTACAAATTTATAATACTCATCCACGAGATTTGTCCGGTAAATTCAATAAATGTGCTTTCAATCCCTTTTGCACCAGATGTTTACCTTGCACGGAATGGTTACATCCGGTTTAAATAAGGACGGCAATGGAAGATTCGATTACTTGTGAAAGGCAATAGTCAGAGCAACGTGGCTTAAAGCAGTTTTTGAAAGAAAAGATTTTTATAGTTTTGTAGAATATTTTTTTCTTTTAATATTATGCGATTTGAAATTGCAGTTATTAATTACAATTATTTTAAATGTAAAATTTAAAATTCTGAAAATGCATTTCTTTTCTATATAGCGGCTGTGTTAGAATCCATCAGATGACAGTTTGCCACAGAATCGAAGTGGCAAAAGCGCTCTGGCGCTTGGTACCACAGGTTTCGTGTTCGAGTACCGGCGGTGCCATGGATGTTTGTAGTGGTTCGAATTCACTTTAAACCGTAGTTCTTCCTGTCTAATAGTATATTAGAGCGTTATGGGGTAAGTGTAACTCGCGTCCATAGCCTATCTTCAAGCTATATGTGCCCCCGGGATAGTGCTAAATGAGTAACAACGGTGCAGCCTTTGTTTATGGCACAAATATTAACTGCCTCTGTATTGCCAGCTGCATTAGAACAACAACAGTATACAGTCTATGCGAAGCTCTTTTAATTTTTTCGGTAAGATTGGAATGGTATACATGGCCCAAGTAAGCAATCGCTTTTGTTATGGTGCTGTTTATAAATGAAAGACATTTTTAATTTGCAGTCATTTTCTACTGGAATGCAGAGAAGGAAATGTTGAAGGGAGTTTTGAACTAGTGAGCTGAAGGCAGCTTGTATCCATATTGATAAAAATTAAAGTTTGGTTTCATTCTCCACTTAAATAAGGCATATACTATGAGAAAATCAGTGAGGAACGGGTGATGTTATGTAACATAAATGTAGGCCAGTTCCCTTAAAAAAGACTCTATTAGAAAAAATATACGTTTTTCTTAAGAAAAAGATTCTTTGAAAGTATCGATAATAAAATAATGAATATACAGAATATTGTTTTTTTACCAATAAGTGGTTTTTCGTGTGACGAAAAAAATAAAAAATAAAAAAAAAATAAAAAATAATAAAAAAATAAAAAATGTTTGCTTTAGCATAAAATCGTAAATTATTTCGACTATTTTATTATTTCGATTTTATGCTATTTTATTATTTCGATTTTATGCTTCGTATAATAAAAACCGTAGGTTCTATTCAAAACGTATTACGCCAATTCGTAGAAGAAATTTTTGTAACTATTGCCCTCTGTATAAACTAAATTAAAATGCTCTTGTTCATTATATTTTAAAAGGAAAAAAAAAGCTCTAAAAAAACTTGTTTATAATTCCAGGTTTAAGTAAGAAATAAGTTACTGTAAAATATAACTAGCTAATACTGATAAATATAGTACGCGTTTAAAAATGAAAAAGTCAATTTAACTTTAAAATATGCGACCGCGCTGCATAGTTTTGCATATTAAGTTACTCTTCAAATAATTTTATTGAACTATCACTGAAATGGAACTAATTTTCAAGAAAGTGATTAACATTTTGAAAACAATTCTCTATAAATTTTATTTACAAATTTTCTATTAAAAATCTTAGCATGCCCTCCACGCGCTCAGAATAAACGTGAGTGTGTGTGTGTATATATATATATATATATAGATAGATGTATGTAATTTATTTATATTTATAAATTTTATATGCATGTTATGTTCTGCATAATGTAATTCCACTTATAAATGTTATAAATAAATGCTGCCTTTTAAAGACTCATGAATACGTGAAGTAACGATCGTGTAGTTTAACGAAGGATAAGATTTATTTATACTTTACTGAAATATCCTGAAGTGTCCTCAATCTATTTGTGAAGATTCACGTGCAGATATTTATGAAGAGGAATGCATAAATTATTCATGGATCGACTTCTGGAATCATTTAACATCGGAATTTTAGAGGATCCTCATTTACTTAATAATAAATTATTATACATTTATATTTTAAATAGGGGTGTCGTTTCATAAAATATAAGAATTGTTAAAATGTTTTTGGTAGTTAGGAAGCATCCTGTAAAAAGTAATACTTACCTTTTTTAATCATAAAGATCTAAAAAACAATGATTAAATTTAGAAAGAAATCTTTTAAAAGAATATCTTTTAGTAAAAGAAAAAAATATCTTGTACCTATTTCAAGTAAACTTAGTAATCTAGTACCTAAATATTTTTAAAGTAAATATCTCAGTACATATAGTATTACCTTAGTATGTAAATATTTTTAAACATAGTACATATAGAGTATTAAAAATAATTGAAGACTTATTATATTGGTAAAATATTGCGAATATTCTAAGCACAATGGAACAGTTTTTTTGTAGTAGCTTTCAGTTTTGCCCATGAAAAAAAAATGTTAAAAGTATTTAATGTTATTTTCTTAAAAGTGAGTCTTGTATTTAAAATGCACAATTAGTGTGCTTTATGAAATAAGATAATGTAATAAAGCTTTTAAGTTTCTTTTCTGACGTTAAATTCACAAGCTAATCGATTTAAGAGAGTAGCTTTTAGCACTCTTGTTAAATATTAATTTTAATATTCGTATTCCGTTTTTTTTTTCAAAGCAACTCAATTTTATTCGGATACATATTAAATATAGTTTCATAATATTCCATAGATAAACTTATGTAATTTTATAAGATCGTAAAATTACCTTTTATGGCAAAAAACCCTAAAAAACTAGTATTATTTTTTGCTTTTTTTTTGTATTTTTTGTATTGATTTTTTTGTATTAAACTATACTTTAAGAAAAATATGCATTTATAGCTACATAAAAACGAATAATTAAAAATAATTTTACTATCAAAGTTTGCCTTTATAGACAGTTTAAATATATTCAGAAGATTTTAATACTTAAATCATCTGCATTAGAGGTTTCATGAATATATTCAATACATCTTTATAGAGTGAGTTAAATTTAATGAGCTGGAAACTTTTGAGATAGAAAAGTTTGTTTACATTTAAAATTTTTGTTTAGATATAAAAAGTGTAGATTTCTGTAATATATCCATATTTAATAAATTGAATAAACTCTTATTAGAAATTTTACACTATTTTAGCATTAAAAAGCGATAATATAAACTGTTAAGCAATCATTAAACTGTAAAGTATAAAATGAACTTCTTTTAAAAAAACCCAAAGCATTCTATGTTTTATTAAAATACAAAAATTGAAAAAAGATAAAAAAAATAAATAAATAAGTAAAACAAAAATAAAAATTATTTCATAATGACATTTTCTTGATAGTTATTTTTTTCCAATTTTTAAATAAACTATGTTTTCAATTTTCAAATGCATTTCTTTTTTTTACTGTCTAAATATATGTATGTCATATATTGTCATATACTGTCTATATATGTATGTCATATATATATGTATGTCATATATATCTCCTAAATACTTTTATCTTATATATTCATTCTGAAATTTATAAAAATAATTTTAATTTTCCTACAATGTTACGGATTACTATTAAAATTAAATGTCAATGAGGTAAAATCAAAGGTATCCTTCAGTAATACTACTATGTCCAAAAAGTAAGACCCATTTTCAATTTAAAATTCCCGGGGCTAATGGAATTTCAATTTTTTTCTTTTTTTTTAGGTTGCTGGTACTGTCCACCTCAACCGACGAAACTCACGTCCAAAAAGATTTGGTTCTTACAAATCGTCGATTTACAATTAGAGACCTTGCTGATGATGTTGGAATTTCAAAAGGTTCTGTCAATATTTTGGCCCTCAAACGCGGCAAATCTCGTTTGGTACCGAAAACACTGAATGCACCTCCTCACACAGCATTGATTCTTCGTGACTGTTTCGCCAGAAAATTAAACTCTTATCGTATTCAAACCGTGCGACTTCTGGCTATTCCCTAAACTCAAAAGAGAACTCCGGGGACACCGTTTTGTGTCGATTCCTCAAATTCAACTTGAATCACCGCACGCTTTCAAGGCCATCCCTGCCGATGACTTCTTAGCATGCATTGATGATCGGAAAAAAAGTTGTCATAAGTGCATTGTGTCCGGAGTGATGACTTTGAAGGTGATGAAAAAAATTTTGGGAGAATAAATAAAGAGTTTTTGAAAAAAAAATAATTGGTCTTACTTTTTGCGCACATAGTACAACCAGTATCAAAGACAGTTACTATATTAACAGCAACCCAGTTAAATGTTGAGAGACTTTTCTCAGCACTGAGTCTATAAAAAACTTATCTTGGATCCACTATGAAAGAAGGCCTTATAGTAGCTATTCTATTATTAAGGAAGAATAATATTTAACACATTAAAAATATAGCGTCTTTCTGCTTAGAATATGCAGCTGTCTCTTGCTTGTTTTAACCTAATCTATTACACTTTGTTACTTGTTAATTTGACGTTATTTTTTATAGGGTAGATGTATTTTTATAAGGTACAAGAATGCATTTTAAGGTAGAGCAAATATATCTTTTGAACTTGTAAAAATATACTTCGTTATATAATTTTTTTTTATAAATACATGAGTTTAATGAAAGTCATCAAATTTATTTCACAAATTCTTCTAAATACATAATAGTACTTAAAAGTCATAGTAAATATTATCATAAAAGTCATAAAATATTATCATAAAAGGTCATAGTAAATATTATCATAAAAGTCATAGTAAATATTATCATAAAAGTCATAGTAAATATTATCATAAAAGTCATATTAAATATTATCATAAAAGTCATAGTAAATATTATCACAAAAATCATATTAAATATTATCATAAAAGTCATAGTAAATATTATCATAAAAGTCATAAATATTATCATAAAGTCATAGTAAATATTATCATAAAAGTCATAGTAAATATTATCATAAAGTCATATAAATATTATCATAAAAGTCATAGTAAATATTATCACAAAGTCATATTAAATATTATCATAAAAGTCATAGTAAATATTATCATAAAGTCATAGTAAATATTATCATAAAAGTCATAAAATATTATCATAAAAGTCATAGTAAATATTATCATAAAAGTCATAGTAAATATTATCATAAAAGTCATAGTAAATATTATCATAAAAGTCATAGTAAATATTATCATAAAGTCATAGTAAATATTGTCATAAAAGTCATATTAAATATTATCATAAAAGTCATAAAATATTATCATAAAGTCATAGTAAATATTAAAAAGTCATATTAAATATTATCATAAAAGTCATTTAAATATTATCATAAAAGTCATAGTAAATATTATCATAAAAGTCATAGTAAATATTATCATAAAGTCATATTAAATATTATCATAAAAGTCATAGTAAAATATTATCATAAAAGTCATATTAAATATTATCATAAAAGTCATAGTAAATATTATCATAAAGTCATAGTAAATATTGTCATAAAAGTCATAGTAAATGTTATCATAAAGTCAAAAATATTAAAAATTTCAATTTTTAAAATACGAAATATACATTTTTTAACAAATGATATTTAATCCTGCATCGTGCAAAATTTCTGAACTAGATTGAAAAATCTCATGAAACCTGAAAATATCTCCACTCTATTTGGCGCGGGATTGTTTCAGAAAAGTGCTTCATTGTATTCTCCTCATTCATTTCAAAAATGAACGCCGGGATTTCAGTTATTGGAAATCTATTCATGAGAAAGAGCGACATTTTCTTCACTGAACCAACTAATTTTTTCCCTCTTAGGAGACCCAACAAAGTTTCAAGTGCATTTTTTGTAGAAGAACGGAATAAATGTAGTATCTTAACTCATCGATCCTAAACAGGAGTAAGATTCCATTTTTTGCTTTATTCCTTCTTGTTTAGACACATAAATGACTTGCAAGCACTCGCCTTTCACTCTACTCGCATTTAGTTTCATTTTTAAGAAAGTTTGAAGGTTAGAAAGAGTTGCAGAATTTTTGGGAAACTTTTTTTTAAAAGTAATAGAAAAATAAATGAGACAAAATTTGTAAAGGAATATTTAAATTAACCTAATCCACAAAAAAAAGGAATACATTTAAAATTTTAGTATATTTTCAATTCAAATGTCTGTCAACAGTTGATACGTTTTTTATTGTTATTATTATAATAACTGTTGTTGTTCTCAAATGCAAGGATCTTAACCTTTTACATTAATTTGATAAAGATATTAATTATGTTATCTAAACGTATCATTCTATACACACATTATTCAACGATAGTTTGAACAGTGAACATCAAGCGATGTCATCTGGGTCTATAAATCTTATATTTATTTCTTTAAATATTTTACATAAGCGCTGAAATCGTTCAAATTATTTGCGAAATTTTTTATTTCTTTAAAACAGTTTTAGCAGTAAAATGCCCGATTCGTGACTCATTGGCAACATGCGCCGCTGGTGATCCGCTGGCAGCATTGCTGTAGACACTGTTTCAAAAACGAGAAGCCTCGATATTCAGCATCTTGCCTTGTTAGTCAGACTATGTCGTAGGAAGTGCTTGGGTTTTCTAACATACGATATTCAAATTTGAGATAATTATCCATAAAATCATCCCGGAAGGCACTGCCCTCCTTTTTCAGCGACACGGGACCAAGTCAGACTTCTACCTACGGGTGCTCCATCACAACAGAAGCTGCCCCCTTTCCCTCCTTCCATGAGTAGACTTTCATGGGTGTACACCCGCTGCCGGACACTGAGGATGAATCAACAACAACAACAACATAAGCTGCATTAAAATTTCCTTATTATTTAAATTTCTAAAAAGAAAAAAACTCAATTAAGAGTAAGCTTGCTTATAATTAAACTTGAAAGTATGAAAAATATATCTGGCACTACAGCTGAATATATTCCGCTTTTAAGAATAAAAAAAAAACTAATGTGTCTTTAAAAAATAATTAAACTGCGACGACAATAAATAGTGTTATATATTAAATTATGCTTCAATTGATTCTATTAAACTATCTCTGAAATGTAATTAATTATTCAAGTAAGTGATTAACATTTTTGAAAACAATTCAGATAAATATTTTCTAAAATTTTCATTTCAAAAAGCATTTGTTAAAAATTTTAACATATCCTACTCGAAGCTCAAAATAAACATGAGTATATATATATATATATATAATATGTAATTTATTTACATTGATACATTTTATGCATGTGTAATACTCTGCTTAATGTAATCCTTCTTACAAATGTTACAAATAAATGCTGCTTTTTAAAGACTCAAGAATACGTCAAGTAAGGCGATTCTGTAGATTAACGGAAGAGCAGACATTTCCACTTTACTGAAATATCCTCGAGGTAAACTCCATTTATTTGAGTAGACTCAGTTGGATATTTATGAAGAGAATGCATAAAATATTAATATATCGACTTCTGGAATAATTTAACATTGGAATTTTAGAGGAACCTCTCATTTATAATAATAAATTTATATTTTTAAATAGGGTGTTGTTTTTGTAAAATATAAAAATTGCTAAATATTTTGGAATTTCAGTAAAAAGTAACATTTGTTTTATTTTTTGAAAGCCTTAAAGCGCGTGCGTATTAAACCAAGATATCTAAAATAAAAATAATTCAATTTTGGAGGAAAGTATATCTTTTCAAAGGCAAAAATAACCAATCTAGTTTAGTATTTTAAGATATAATACATAGAGAGCATGTGTACTAAAAAAAATTGAAGACTTATTATATTAGTAAACTATTTTGAATATTCTAATCACAATGGAACAGTTATTTTTATACTGGCTTTCAGATTGGCTGAAGAAAAAATGATGTTAAAATTATTTAATGTTATATTCTTAAAAGTGAGTTTTTACATTTAAAGTGCACAATTAGTGCGTTTTCATGAAATAGGATAACGAAATGAAGCTTTTCAGTTTCTTTTCTGAAGTTAAATTCACGAGCAACTCAATTTAAGAGAGTAGCTTTTAGCACCCGTTAAATATTAATTTTGAATAGAGTCGTTGACGATGGCATATTCTGTTTTTCAAAGCAACTCACTTTTCTTACGATACATTTTAAGTGTAGTTTTTATAATGTTCCATAGGTAAATTGATGTCATTTAATCAGATCGTAAAATTTCGTTTTTACTGCAAAAAAAAGTCTGAAATTATCTTTTTTTTTTTTTTTTTTTATTAATTTTTTACATGAAACATAAACTATGCATTGAAACTTTAAACATTAATTTAAAAAATATTTCTTTAGCCATTTAATTATAGTGACATAAAAAATTAATTTAAAAAAAATTCATAGTGTTTTCATCAAAGCTTACTTTTATAGATGGTTTAAATATATTTAAGGAGATTTTAATATTTAAAACATCAGCATTACGGTATTATAAATATATTTAATGCATCTTTATAGTGCGAGTTAAAATGAACGAGCTGGAAACTTTTTGAGATAGAAAAGTTTTGTATACACTTAAAATTTATGCCTAGACATAAAAGTCTAAATATAATGTCTTCTATAATATATCCATATTTAACAAATTTATTAAACTATTATTAGACATTTTTTGTAATATTTAACATCAAAAAAGCAGTAAAATAAACTGCAAAACATTCATTAAACAATGAAGTATAAAAAGTAATTTGCCTTTATAAAAACTCCAAAGCATTCTATATTTTTATTATAATAACCAAAATTGAAAAATATATAGGAAAAAATAAATTAGAATATAGCTAAATAATTTACTAATTTCATTAGTAATTTATTCCATTTTTTGTCATTTTTCTATGAAAATATAGGATGCTTTAAATATTTTTTATTAATTTCATCATAAATTAATAATATTACGTAGAAAATTCTCCTTTTTTTATTTGCTTGTTAGGATTTTAAGGTTTATACATATGACAAGCTTTTTTAAAGTAGTTCAAGTCTAATAATGAAAAATAAAAAGACTGATGATTGTGATGGTTTGAATTAAATTAGTTTTCATTTCATATTTCTAATATCATAATCAATAGTGTATTATAGACTACTAAATTTTAGTTTCAAAAATAAATATGCAGTTGATTCAGATTTAAACGAGAACCATAAAAATCGCAATGTATGAATAAATAGGCTTCACCACTCTAAAAAAACCCTCTCAAACACTCATGATTTCAGCCTTTTATCAAAAAGTTAATTTGCACTTGATTAAGCATATTTCAATTTCATCAACAGTTTTATTGTTACAACAAAACAGATTGGACTTTTATTTTGATTTATATTATTTGTAATGAGTCAGGAAGCTTTCAATTTTTTATAAATTAGGATGTCTTTTTATTCCAAAATGACATTTATCTTTTCTCAATTTATTTAAAAAATTAGCAGTAAAATGTCATTTGGAATAAAAAAGACACCCTAATTATGATATCAATTCTTACAATTTATATATTTTTTTCATTTCATGTCTAAATATATCCTTTTTTCCAATCCATAAATTTCTTTTTTCCAATAATTGAAAGCGTGGAATAGTTGTATTTCATTGGATATGTTTGAACTAGTATGGAGTTGTTGCGCTATGTTGAAATAGTATGGAGTTGTATTTATTGGAATAGTGTGGAATTTTTGTATTATGAGTTTCAATGTGTGGAACTTGTATGTGTAGGAACTAGACACTGAATTTCTTTTACAAATTCTTCTAAATTCAATAGTAAAGATTATAGTATTTAAATTATGGAAAAGAATCAAGAAACAAAAAAACTGCTCTGGAGTCAAGAAAATGTTTGGAGATTCTCTATCTAATGCTTCTACTAATATATTTAATCTTTTAAATTATTTTTCTATTTTAATACTTCTTTTTCAATATAAAATTTAATAAATTTCGATTTTTTAAAATCCGACCCAAACCAGAAATACCCTTTTTTAACAAATGATACCTAATACTTTATCGTGCAGAACTTCTGAAATACATCGCGTCAAAATCTCGCATGAAACCTGAAAATATCTCCATTCTATTTGGCGCGAGATTGTTTCAGAAAAGTGCTTCATTGTATTTTCCTCGTTCATTTTTAAAAATGAACGTCGGGATTTCAGTTATTGGAAATCTATTCATGAAAAAGAGCGATATTTTCTGCACCGAACCAATTAATTTTTCCCCCTTAGGAGACCCGTAAAGTTTCCGAAGTGCATTTTATAGGAGAACGGAATAAATCAACTATCTTAACGCATCAATCCTAAACAGGACTAAGATTTCCATTTTCCCTTGATTCTTTCTTGTTTAGACACATAAATGACCGGCGAGCACTCGCCATTCACTCTACTCGCATTGCATTTCAGGCTTTTTGCATTTGAAGGTTAGAATCAGTTGCAGAATTTTTGGAAACTTTGATTTTAAGTAATAGGAAAATAAATGAGAAGTAAGTTGCAAAGAAGTATTTAAATTAACCTAGTCCGCAAAAAGTGATACATTTAAAATTTTAGTATATTTTCAATTCAAAAAGTCTGTCAATAGTTGATACGATTTTTATTGTTATTATTATAATGAATGTTGTTTTCAAATGAAAGGGACTTCGGCATTTGCACTAAATCGATAAAGATATTGTAGTCTCAATGGTAAATAAACATGCTGCACTATTCAGATATTATGCCACGACCGAGTGTGTGTAAGTGTCCAGGGGTTCATCTGGGGCTCTTTCTTTGACTGTTAACCTGAAATGCATTTTCAATTCAAATGTCTGTTGACAGCTTATACAAATATTATTGCTATTGTTATAATGACTGTTGTGGCTTTCAAATGCAAGGAACTTTAACTTTTCGCACTCAATCGACAAAGGTATAGCAGAATCAATTTTATCAAAGCATGCTACACTGCACAGATATTATGCCAGGATAGTGTGCCATATGGGGCTATTAAATTGATTCACATTTAAATTAAAGTATCTGTTGACAGTTAATATGATTACTATTGTTATTGTTATAATGACTGTTGTTGTTTTCAAATGTAAGGAACTTTGAACTTTCGCACCAAATCGGCAAAGATATAGTAGAATCAACACTGTCTGGGCTACGTTATGAAAAATCATACTATACTGTTCATACATTATGCTACGACAGTTGGAAACGATCAGTCTCAACTGGGATTATTTATCTATCTCTGTAGTCTAATGAACATTTCCTGCATATTTATAGTGCTCATCCATCAGATATAACCAGTAAATTCATGGCATGTGTTTTCAAATCCCTTTTACCAGATGTTTACCTTATGGAAGTAAACATCCGGTTTAAAAGAAGGAAACGGACGCATCCATTACTTGTGAAAGGTGGTAGCCAGAGCTAAGTGGCTTAAAGCAGTTTTTTAAAGAAAAGACTTTTATAATTTTTGTAGAGTACTTTTCTTTTAACGTTATGCGATTTAAAATTGTAGTTATCATATAAAATTATTTTTATTATAAAATTAAAAACTCTTCGGAAAACGCATTTCTCTTGTATCTAGTGGATCTGTTAGACACCATCAGATGCCAGTTTTTCCACACACTGAAGTATACAAGTTATGAAAAGCTCTTTTATTTTTTTCAATAAGAGTGGAATGGTATATATGACCCAAATAAGCAATCACCTTTTATTATAGTGCTATTTAAGACAACAGTTTTTTTTCCGCTGTTTATATGTAAGTTTCTGTATGTAATATGTTATGTTTTTTTAACAGAATCAGCTCGGGTACAATGAAGGAAACTTTTATCCACATTGATGAAAAGTAAAAGAAGTTAAAAAAAAAAAAAAACAAAAAATATATTAAATATAAAATATTATTTATAAACTCGTATAATGAAAACCGTAGAGGCTATCCAAAACCTATTACCACAATTCCGAGCAGAAAATTTTGCAACTATTGCCCACTTTATAAGCTAAATTGCCCGACTCATGGTTCAGTTGTAATGTGCGCCGCTAGTGAGTAGTAAGTCTGAAGCTTAATCTGCAAGCTGCATTGTTGTAAGCTCTGTTTCAAAAAACGAGGAAATTCGATGGCGTTTGGGATGTTCAGCATCTTGCATCGTAAATCGAATTACCTGTTGGGATTTTTTCTACCATACGATACTCAAATGCGAAGTAGATCTCCCTAAAAGTCCTCCCGGAACGCGCTGTCCTCTTTCTTCAGTGACTCGGGGCCAAGTCAGACTTCTACCTACAGGTGCTCCATCCCAACAGAAGTTGCTCCCTTT
Source organism: Caerostris extrusa (assembly GCA_021605095.1). Taxonomy (NCBI): domain Eukaryota; kingdom Metazoa; phylum Arthropoda; class Arachnida; order Araneae; family Araneidae; genus Caerostris; species Caerostris extrusa. The sequence goes on along the minus strand of BPLR01011984.1, from coordinate 24,348 downwards.
CTCTCCATTCATGAGTAGACTGCTCATGGAGTGTCCGTCCCGCACTGCAGGACACTGGTGATAAGTCACAACAACAACACTTAAGCTAAATTAAAATGTCTTTTTTTCATTAAATATTAAAATGAATTAAAAACTCTAATTAAAAAAAAAAAAGCTTGTTTATAATTTCAGATTTAAGTAATGAAATAAGCTACTATAAAATATAAAATATACCTACTACTAAAACTAAATATAATCCGCTTTTAAGAATGAAAAAAAAAGCTAATGCAACTTTAAAAAACATATTTAAAAATGTGACCACGCTGAATTGTTTTGTATGATAAGTTTGGTTTCAACGATTTTTATTAAACAATCTCTGAAATGTAGCTCATTATTCAAATTAGTGATTAATATTTTTGAAAACAATTTAGAAAAATATTTTTCTATAAATTTCGTTACAAAAAAACATCTGTTTAAAATATTAACATGCCCTACTCGAAGCTCAGAATACACCTATGGGAGTGATATATATATATAATGTTTCAAGATATACGTAATTTATCTATAATGATAGATTTTATGTATGTGTTCTGTTCTGCAGAATGTCATCCCACTTACAAGTGTTATAAATAAATGCTGCCTTTCAAAGACTCATGAATGCCTAAAGTAAGAGGCGATTGTGTAGTTCAACGAAAGTGCAGATATTTCCACTTTACTGTAATATCCTCGAGGCAAAATTCATCTATTTGAGTAGATTCACGAGGAGATAGTTATGAACATTATGAATGGATCGACTTCTGGAATTAGTTAACATTGGAATTTTAGAGGATCCGGTCATTTACTTAATAATAAATTATTATAAATTCATATTTTAATCAGTAGGTTCGTTTCATAAAATATCGTTTTGGAAATTAGGAAATGTTCTGTAAAAAGTGACATTTATTTTTAAAGCACGAATACGCATGCGTATTAAACCAAAATATCTAAAATAACGATAAATAAAATTTGGAAGAAAGAATATCTTTTTAAAAGGCAAAAACAACCTATCTAATTTATTATTTATAAATATAATACATATCTGTGCCAAAAAATTGGAGACTTATTATATTAGCAAAATATTTAGAATATTTTAAGCACGGTGAAACAGTTATTTTTGTAGCAGCTTTCAGATTGACTGACGAAAAAAATGTTAAAAATATTTAATATTATAATTTTAAAAGTGCGCTTTATATTTAAAGTGCACAATTAGTGTGTTTTCTGAAATAGGATAATGAAATGAAGGTTTTAAAGTTTAAACTTAAAGTTTAAAATGTCAATACTTAAGCAACTCGATTTAAGAGAGTAGCTTTTAGCACTTTCGTTCAATATTCATTTTGACTGCAGTCGTTGACGATGGCATATTTTTTTATCAAAGCAACTCAATTTTCATATGCATTTAAATGTAGTTTTATAATATTCCACAGATAAATTTATGTCATTTAATAAGATCGTAAAATTTCATTTTTAAAGCAGGAAGAAATCTGAAGTTATCTATTTTTGCTTTTTTATACAGGTTTTAAACTTGGGAAAAACTCTAGTTATACATTGAGATTTTAAACATTAATTTAAGAAAAATATTTCTTTAGCCTTAAAGCTATAGTGACATAAAAAAAAAAATTAATATTTAAAAAAAATGTATAATTTTTTTATCAGAGTTTAATACAATTAGAATACTTTTATACTTAAATCATTTGCATTAGTATTTTACGAATATATTTAATGCATCGTCATAGTGTGAGTTAAAATGAATGAGCTGGAAACTTTGAGACAGGAGAGCTTTGTATACATTTAAAATTTATGCATAGATATAAAGTCTAGATTTCTATAATACACCCATATTTAATAAATTTATCAAACTCTTATTAAACATTTTGAAATATTTTGCATAATTTTACGCTATTTTTATTTTATTAAAAGCGGTAAAATAAACATTAAACAGTAAACTTTAAAATTAAGTCTTTTTAAAAAACCTAAAAGAATTCTATGTTCTTATTAAAATAACAAAAATATTAAAATGCATATTTAAACATAAATTAGAATATATTTAATTAATTTGCTTGCATCACTAATAGTTTAATACAATTTTTTGACGAACATGAATATATTTATGAAAATATATGGTGATTTAAATATCTTTTATTAAATACAACATAGCATTAATGATATTATGTTGAATAATCCACTTTTTATTCATTTGTTTAAATTTTAAGCTTTTAACACACGACAAGATTTTTAAAGTAGTTCAATTCTAAAAATTAAGGAAAAAAATGAGGATAATGCCCTACTCGAAGCTCAGAATAAACGTGCCTGTATATATATATATATAGTTTATTTATAATGATAGATTTTATGTTTGTGATATATTCTGCATTATGAATACCACTTGCAAATACTATAAATAAATGCTGCCTTTTAAAGACTCGTGAATACGTGAAGTAAGAGGCGATTGTATAGTTTAACGCAAGAGATGATATTTCCACTTTACTGCAATATCCTCAAGGTAAACTCCTTCTATTTGAGTTCATGTGGAGATATTTATGAAGAGGAATGAATACATTATGAATGGATCGACTTCTGGAATAATTTAACATTTAAATTTTAGAGAACCATGTCATTTTCCTAATAATAAATTATTATAAATTTATAGTTTAAATAAGGGCATCGTTTTATAAAATATAAATATTGCTAAATATTTTTGAAAATAGGGAATGTTTCGTAAAATGTAATACTTGTTTTTTAAAGCATGAACACGCATGCTTGTTAAACAGGAATATCTAAAATAACCATGATTCAAATTTGGAAGAATGAATATCTTTTTAAAAAGGCAAAAACAATATCAGTTACCTAGTTAAATACATAGAAGTAGAAGGTATGTGTACCAAAAAATTGAAGACTTATTATATGAGTAAAATATTTTGAACATTCTAAGTGCAATGGAACAGTTATTTTGATAATAGCTTTCAGGTTGCCTGTTAAAAAATGTTAAAAGTATTCAATGTTATATTCTTAAAAGGAGTTTTACATTTAAAATGCACAATTATTGTGTTTTATGAAATACGATAATGAAATGAAGCTTTATTATTCAGTTTATTTTCTAAAGTTAAATTCACAAACTACTCGATTTAAGAGAGTAGCTTTTAGCGCTTTCATTAAATATTCACTTTGAATAAAGTCGTTGACGATGGCATATTCTGTTCATACATCAAAGCAACTCCATTTTCTTACGACATATTTTAAATATAGTTTTATAATATTTAACATAAATGTTTATGCAATTTAATAAGATCGGAAAATTTCATTTTTATGACAAAAAATTCTGAGCTTATCTTTTTGCTTTTTATACTGATTTTATACATAGAAAATACTCTAATTATACATTGAGATTTTAAACATTAATTTAAAATATTTCTTTAGCCATGGAATAATACTGACATAAAAATTAATATTAAAAAAATGTACAGTTTTTTTTCATCCAAGCTTGCTGTAGAGGGTTTAAATATATTTCGAAGATTTTAATATTTAAATCATGTGCATTAGGATTATTTGAATATAATTTTATATACATATATTTAATACACATTTATAGTCTTTAAAATTAGAGAATTGGAAATGTTTGAGATAGAAAAGTTTTGAGTACACTGAAAATTTATGTATAGATATAAAGTCTAGATTTCCATAATATATCTATATTTAATAAGTTTATCAAATTCTTATTATAAATTTTACACTATTTTAGCATTAAAAAGTATTCAAATAAATGGTAAAACAGTCATTAAACAGTAAACTATAAAATTAATATTTTTTAAAGAAACCGAAAGGTTTCTATGTTTTTATTAAAATAACAGAAATAAAAACGTTTAGAAAAACATAATTTAGAATGTATTTAAATAATTTGCTTAGTTCATTAATAATTGATTACAATTTTTTATAGAATATGTATATATTTTCAATGAAAATCTATGATGATTTCCATATTTTTATTAATTTCAACATACAATTAATGATATTAATTTGAAAAAATGTACTTTTTATTTGTTTGTTAGAATTTTAAGGTTTTAACATATAACAAGACCTTTAAAGTAGTTCAAGTCTAAATAAAAAAAAAAAAAAATGAGGTTTATGATGGTTTTGAACTAGCTTTCTTTTCATATTTATAGCAACACAATCAACGGTGTATTATATGCTTATTATTTTTCAGTTTTAAAAAATAAATATTTAATTGATTTAAAATTAAACGAGAACAATAAATACCTCAATGTATGAATCAATAGGTTTCACCACTTTAAAAAACCCCATCTCAAATACTCAGTTTGATTTCAGCCATTCATTAAAAATTTAGTTTCCATTTGATTCAACATATTTCAATTTCATCAGCAGATGGATTGTTTCAATAAAACAGATCGAACTTTTATTTCGAATTATATTATTTGGAATAAGTGAGGAAGTCTTCGATTTATAGATTATGTTGTCGTCATTATTTCAAAATGATATTTTCTTGCTAATTTATTTAAAAATGGAGAAAAAAATTATGTTTTTTTTTTCTATTCTCAAAATACATTTATTTCATATATTAATTCTGAAATTTTTATAAAAATAATTTTGATTTCACCCTAATATTACGATTTAATGTTAAAATTAAATGATAAGGAGGTAACGGTATCCTGTAGTAATAAAACCAGTAATAAAGACAGTACTTTTATTAACAGCAACCCAAGTAAATGTTGAGAGATTTTCTCAGCGTTGAGGCATATAAACATATATCTTGGATCCTCAATAAAAGAAGATCTTATGGAAGCTATTCTATTATTAAGAAATAATACGATGTAACGTGTTAAAAATTTCAACATCTTTCTGCTTAGAATATACAACTTCCTCTGGCTTGTCCTAAATAAATCTATAATACTTTGCTACCCTTTAATTTGATACTATTACTTTTTGTAGTGTACATAAATTTTTTAGCAAACTTAGAGTACAATAATGTCTTTTAAGTTAAGGCAAATATATCTTTAAAGTTGTAAAAAAAAAAAACATATTGTTAATTTTTTATAAACACATGAGTTTAATAAAAGTTATTGAATTTACTTCATACATTCTTCTAAATACATTAGTAATAATCATAGTGCTTAAATTAATGAAAAGAAAGAGTCAATAACTTTTGGAAACCTTCCACCCATGATTCTACTAATAAATTTCTTCTTTTAAATTAATTTTCTACTTTAATATTTCTTTTCAAAATACATTTTAATAAATTTTGATTTTTGAAAATCCGACCCAAACCAAAAATACCCTTTTTCAACAAGGGATATCTAATCCCCTATCGTGCAGAATTTCTGAACTCTATCGAATCAAAATCTTGCATGAAACCTGAAATATCTCTACTCTATTTGAGCGAGATTGTTTCAGAAAAGGGGCTTTATTCTATTTTCCTCATTCATTTTAAAAATGAACGCCCGGATTTCAGTGATTGGAAATCTATTTCATGAGAGAGATCGATATTTTCCGCCCTGAACCAATTAATTTTTTCCCCTTAGGAGACCCGTAAAGTCTCTGAAGTGCATTTTATAGGAGAACGGAATGAATCAAATATCTTAAACTCATCGATCCTAAACAGGAGTAAGATTTCCATTTTCCCTTTATTTGTCCTTGTTTAGACACATAAATGGCCTGAAAGCACTCGCCACTAACTCGCATAGCACTTCTTTTAAGAAAGTTTTGGGCTTTTGCATTCGAAGGTTAGAAACAGTTGCAGCCTTTTTTGGGATAATTTATTTTTAAATAATAAGAAAATTAGAAAGGAGTATTTAAATTAACCTTTTCCATAAAAGAAGTGATTCATTTCAAATTTCAGTATATTTTCAACATATCTTGTCTCGTGATTCGGCTGCTTGATGTGAGTTTTCCGAGTCGCTTCCCATATGATACTCTAATGCGAGGTTGTTCCTAATAAAAGTTCTCCCAGACGGCACTATACTCCTTCTTCAGCGACACGGAACCATGTTAAACTTTAATCTACGGGTGCCCCATCAGAACAGAAGCTACCAACAACGGACGCTGAGGATTAGTCCCAACAACAACAACATAAGCTAAAATTAAAATGTCCTTTTCTATTAAATGTTAAAAAGAAAAAAAACTCTAATTGAAAAAAGGCTTGTTTATAATTCCAGGTTTAAATATGAAACAAGCTACTGTTAAATATAACTTGCTACCATTACTGCATCTTCTTCTTCATTGGCGCAACAGTCCTAAGCAAGGCCGTCTGCCTACTAGCAGATTTCGAGACAGCAGATGTTTTCCTTTTTTTTTGTGGTATGGTTGTCAGTTAGACACCCAACGCTCTACAGTCATATTAGATCGGGACCTACGGTTTAAAGTGGATTCCGAAACACTAAAAACGTCCATGGGACTGGCGGAACACGAACTCGAAACGTTTAATACCGAGTGTCAGAGCAACTTGCTAATACTGCTAAGTATAATCCGCGTTTAAGAATGGAAATAAAAATAATGTGACTTTAAAAAATATTTAGAAACTGCAATTACGTTGAATTGTGTTGTATATATTGTTATGCTGCAACTAATTTTATTAAACTATCTGAAATGTAGCTAATTGAACAAATAAGTGATTAACAATTTTGAAAACAATTTAGATAAATATTTTTTTATAAATTTCATTACAAAATGCATGTGTTAAAAATTTTAAGTCCTATTTATAGCTCAGAGTAAACGTCCCTATATATACATATAGATAAACTTATTTATACTGTTAGATTTGTGTACGAGTATGCTATGCTATACATACTGTAATTCTACTTACAAATTGTATAAGTTCTGCCTTTTAAAGACTCATGAATACGTAAAGTAAGAGGCGGTTGTATAGTTTAACAAAGAGAAGTTGCTTCCACTTTACTGAAATACCCTCAAGGTAGACTCCATTTATTGGAGTATATTCCCGTGGAGATATCTACGAATAGGAATGCATAAAGTATTAATGGATCGATTTCTGGAATAATTAATTTAGAGGATCCTCTCATTTACTTAATAATAAATTATTATAAATTTTTTTTAAAATAGGGCTGTCGTTTCATAAAATATAAGAATTGCTAAAATGTTTTTGGTAATTAGGAAGCATTCCGTAAAAAAAATACTTATCTTTTTTTTAAACATAAATATCTAAAAAAACAGTGATTAAATTTAGGAAGAAAAAATATCTTTTTAAAGGTAAAAACAACCTTAGTAATCTAGCTAAATATTTTAAAATATAGTACATACAGAGTATGTGTATTAAATAATGGAAGACTTATTATATTGGTAAAATATTGCGAATATTCTAAGCACAATGGAACGGTTATTTTTGTAGTAGCTTTGAGTTTTACCCATGAAAAAAAAAATGTTAAAAGTATTTAATGTTATTTTCCTAAAAGTGAGTCTTGTATTTAAAGTACACAATTACTGTGTTTTATGAAATAAGATAATGAAATAAAGCTTTTAAGTTTCTTTTCTGACGTTAAATTCACAAGCTAATCGATTTAAGAGAGTAGCTTTTAGCACTCTTGCTAAATTTTAATTTTCAATAAAGTCGTTGACGATGGCGTATTCTGTTTTTTATCAAAGCAACTCAATTTTATTAGGATACATATTAAATATAGTTTCATAATATCCATAGATAAATATAGAGTATGTGTTTTAAATAATTGAAGACTTATATGAGTAAAATATTTTGAATATTCTGAGCACAATGGGATGGTTTTGCTAATGATAAAAAAATGTTAAAAGTATTTAATGCTATTTTCTTAAAAGCGAGTCTTGCATTTAAAGTACACAATTACTGTGTTTTATGAAATAAGATAATTAAAAGAACATTTTTAGTTTTCTTTTCTGACGTTCAATTCACAAGCTACTCCATTTAAGAGAGTAGCTTTTAGCACTCTTGTTAAATATTAATTTTGAATAAAGTCGTTGACGATGGCGTATTCTGTTTTTTTTATCAAAGCAACTCAATTTTATTAGGATACATTTTAAATGTAGTTTCATAAAATTCCATAGATAAACTTATGTAATTTTATAAGATCATAAAATTTCCTTTTTATGGCCTTTTTTTGCCTTTTTTTTTTTTTACTGATTTTAAACATTAATTATAGATAACATTAAAAATATGCAATTATATGATATAACATTAAAAATATTATATCGACATAAAAAATTAATAATTAAAAATAATTTTACTATCAAAGTATGCCTTTATAGACGTTTTAAATATAGTCAGCATATTTTAATACTTAAATCATCTGCATTAGAGTTTCATGAATATATTCAATACATCTTTATAGAGTGAGTTAAAATGATTGTGCTGGAAACTTTTGAGACAGAAAAGTTTTGCTTACACTTAAAATTTATGTATAAAGTGTAGATTTCTGTAACATATTCATATTAAATAAATTTATTAAACTCTTATAAGAAATTTTACACTATTTTAGCATTAAAAAGCGGTAATATAAATTGCTAAACAATCATTAAACAGTAGAGTATAAAATTAATTTATTAAAAAAAAAACTAAAAGCATTCTATGTTTTATTAAAATAACAAAAATTAAAAAGAGGATAAAATAAAAAATAAAAAAAATAAAACAAAAATAAAAATTATTCCAAAATGGCCTTTTCTTGATAGTTATTTTTTCCAATTTTAAATAAACTATATTTTCAATTTTTAAAATGCATTTCTTTTTTTTTTACTGTCGACATATATTTGTGTCATATATTCCTTCTAAATACTTTTATCTCATATATTCATTTTGAAATTTATAAAAATAATTTTAATTTTTCCAAAAAATGTTACGGATTACTGTTAAAAGTAAATTTCAATGAGAGGTAAATTAAAGGTATCCTTCAGTAATACTACTGTATCTAAAAAGTAAGAGCAATTTTCAATTTAAATTTTCCCGGGCCTTATGGAATTTCAATTTTGTTTCTTTTTTTAGGTGTTGCTGGCACTGTCCCTGACATCTGTGGGAAATTTCACGTCAAAATATTCATTAGTGTTTGAGTTACGCTTGGCTTTGTGTGACGCTAAAACTGATTCCGGCGATTTTTGAAATGTCTGAATTCATTGAGCAAAAAGAACTTGCGTTAAAATTTGCTTGCGGAAATGCATAAAATGTTGAAGAAGCCAGAAAAAGAAGAAGAAAAGAAAAGAAGAAGCCAGAGAACGCGCTGAAGACGAAGAGCCCTCCGGTCGACCCTCAATCTCAACCAACGAAGCTCACGTCCAAAAATTAAAGATTTGGTGCTTGCAAACCGTCGATTTACAATTACAGACCTTGCTGATGATGTTGGAATTTCAAAAGGATCGGTCAATTCTATTTTGGGCCTCAAACGCGTCAAATCTCGATTGGTATTGAAAACACTGAATGCGCCAGATCACACTGCATTGATTCTTGACTTTTTCGCCAAAATTGAACCCATATTGTTCCACAACCCCCGTATTCACACCGTGATATTTCTGGCTATTCCCTAAACTCAAAAACCACTCCGGGGACACCGTTTTGGGTCAACGTGAATCGGCGCGCTCTTTGAAGGTTATCCCTTCCATCACTTTTAGCATGCATTGAGGATTGGAAAAAAAGTTGGCAAAAGTGCATTGTGTCCGGAGGGGATTGCTTTAAAGGCGATGAAAATTTTGGGAGAATAAATAAAGAGTTTTTGAAAAATAAAAATAATTGGTCTTACTTTTAGGCACAGTAGTACAATTTTACGAATTAATGTTAAAATTAAATGTTAAGGAGGCAAATCACTGGTATCCTTCAGTAATACGACCAGTAGCAAAGACAGCTACTTGATTAACAGCAACCCAGTTAAATGTTGAGAGACTTTTCTCAGCCCTGAGGCTTATTAAATGATATCTTAGATCCATTATGAAAGAAGATCTTATGGAAGATATTCTATTATTAAAGAAGAATAAGATTTAACGTATTGCAAAATAGAGCGTCTTTCTACTTAGAATACATAGATTTCTCTTGTTTGTCTTAAGATAATCTATAATACTGTACTACGTGTTAATTTGACATTATTTTTTATAGGGTAGATATATTTATATAAGGTACAAGAATGTCTTTTAAGGTAGGAAAATATATCTTTTTTGACGTTGTAAAACATAATTTGTTATGAAAAAAATGTTTTTATTAATATATGAGTTTAATGAAAGTCATTCAATTTATTTCACAAATTCCTTTAAATTGATAATAGTACTTAAAAGTCATAGTAAATATTATAGTACTAAAATTACAGAAAGGTGTCAACAGCCTCTACTACAATACATCTCTACCCATACTTCTCTAATAAATTTCTTCTTTTAAATTAATTTTCTTACTTTAAAACTTCTTTCCGAAATAAAAAGTTTAATAAATTTCAATTTTCTAAATTCCGATCCAACTCAGAAATACCCTTTTTAAGAAATGATATCAATCTTTTATCGTGCGAAATTTCTGAAACACATCGAGTAAAAATCTTGCCTTAAACCTGAAAATATCTCCACTCTATTCGGCGCGAAATTGTTTCAGAAGAGCGCTTCATTCTATTTTCCTCATTCATTTTAAAACGAACGTCGGGATTTCAGTTATTGGAAATCTATTCATGAGAGAGAGCGATATTTTCTGCCCCGAACCAATTAATTTTTTTCGCCCCTTAGGAGATCCGTGAAGTTTCCGAAGTGCATTTTGGAACAGAATAAATCAAATATCTTAACTCATCGATCCTATACAGATTTCCATTTTCCCTTTATTCGTTTCTTGTTTAGACACATAAATGACCTGAAAACACTCGGCCATTTACGTTACTCGCATTGCATTTTCAGTTTTAAGAAAGTTTGGGATTTTTGCATTTGAGGGTTAAAGCAGTTGCAGAATTTTTGGGGATACTTTATTTTTAAGTAATAGGAAAATAAATGAAAAGGAATAGTATTTAAAAATTAACCTTGTCCACAAAAAAAAGTGGTGCATTTCAAATTTCAGGACATTTTCAATTCAAATAACTATCGACATTTGATATCGTTATTATTGTAATTGTTATAATGACTGTTGTAATTTCCAAATGACAGAAAATTTAAACTTTCACAGTAAATCGACAAAGATATTATGTCATCTAAGTGTGTTACTCTGTTCACACATTACTACTGTGCCCAAAAAGTAAAACCAATTTTCAATTTATATTTCCCGGCCATATGGAATTTCAATTTTTTTTTTTTTTTTTTATTGTTGGCACTGTCCTTGATATATGTGGGAAATTTCACGTCAAAATATTCACTAGTGTTTGAGTGACGCTTGGCTTTGTGAGATGCTAACACTGATTCCGACGATTTTTTGGAATGTCTGATTTCATTGAGCAAAAAACTTGCATTCAATTTTGCTTTGCGGAAACGTATAAAATGTTGCAGAATAATAAAAAATAAAAACCGTAGGTGTTATCCGAAACATATTACCAGAAATCTGAGTTGAAAACTTTGCAACTAGTGCCTACTCTATAAGCTAAATTAAAATGTAAAAAATTAAGTTCTAAATTAGAAAAGGCTTTTTATAATTCCAGATTAACCAGGTGGGCTGAAATGTTCGTAGGCTAGCAAAGAAAAATTCTTTTTTTTATAGAATTTGATTTTATTATTCAATATAGTTGCTTTCGAGGGCGATACAACGATTATAGCGGTCATACAATTTTTCAATACCATTTTTATAGTACAATTTGCCTTTAGCCTCAAAATAGGCTTCAGTTTCGGCGATTACCTCTTCATTGGCGCGAAATTTCTGTCCAGCAAGCATCCTCTTGAGGTCTGAGAACAGGAAAAAGTTACTGGGGGCCAGATCTGGAGAATACGGTGGATGCGGAAGCAATTCGAAGCCCAATTCATGCAATTTTGCCATCGTTTTCATTGATTTGTGACACGGTGCATTGTCTTGATGAAACAGCACTTTCTTCTTCTTCAAATGAGGCCGTTTTTCCGCGATTTCGTCTTTCAAACGCTCCAATAACGTAATAGTTGCTGTTTATGGTTTTTCCTTTTTAAGATAGTCAATGAATATCATACCATGCGTATCCCAAAATAGTGCTGCCATAACCTTGCCAGCCGACTTTGTGTTTTTCCACGCTTTGGAGTCAGTTCATCACGTGTAGTCCACTCGGCTGACTGTCGATTGGACTCCGGTGTGAAATGATGGAGCCATGTTTCATCCATTGTCACATAGCGATGCAAAAATTCGGGTTTATTACGATTGAACAGCTGCAAACACTGCTTAGAATCATCAATTCGTTCTTGTTTTGGTCGATTGTGAGCTCACACGGTACCCATTTTGAACAGAGCTTTCGCATATCCAAATATTCATTCACGATGTGCCCAACACGTTCCTTTGATATCTTTAGGGTCTCAGCTATCTCAAACAACTTCACTTTACGGTTATCAGAAATTATTTTGTGGACTTTTTTTGATGTTTTCGTCGGTAACAGCCTCTTTGGGGCTTCCACTGCGTGCATCGTCCTCGGTGCTCATTTCGCCTCGTTTAAATTTAGCAAATAACTACTCTACGGTTGATTTTCCTGGTGCAAAGTCCGAATAATGTTTATCAAGCCAAGCCTTGGCTTCAATAGTATTTTTCCTCCAAAAAGCAATGCTTTATTTATACACGAAATTCATTTTTATCCATTTTTTTTCAAACTAACAAAAGTTGTTTCACTGAAAATGCTGTAACTCACATACTAATAGTGCAACAGCTGTCAAATTTATACACGTATCTTTTGAAGGTTAGGGCTAACTAAAAACCATATGGATTTAATACTAGTAGCGCCATCTATGTGTCAGCCTATGAACTGTTCAGCCCACCTGAAAAGTATGAAAAAAGGTACTGTAATATATTACTGCTATATATATTCCGCGTTTAAGAATGAAAAAGCTAATGTAACATTGAAAAAATAATTCAAAACTGCAACCACGCTGAACAGGTTTGTATATTAAGTTATGCTTCCCAAATCTTTATTAAACTATCACTGAAATGTAGAGTAGTAGTTCAAATAAGTGATTAATATTTTTTTGATAACAATTCAGATAAATAACTAAAAAAATTTCATTTCAAAATCATCTGTTAAAAATTTTAACATGCCCTACTTGAAGCGCAGATTAAACGTAGGGATATTATATATTAAGATATATATTTAATTTATTTGTATTGATAGATTTTATGAGTACTATATGTTATGCCCCGCCCTAATGTAACCCCCTTACAAATATTATAGATAAATAAGTGCTGCTTTTTAAAGACGCAAGAATAAGTAAAATAAGAGGCGATTGTGTAGTTTAACGAAAGAGAAGATTTATTTCCACTTTACTGAAATATCCTCAAGGTAAACTCCATTTATTTGAGTAGATTCATGGGGAGATATTTATGAAGAGGAATGCATACATTATGAATGGTTCGACTCCTAGAATAATTTAACATTGGAATTTTACAGGATTCTCTCATTTAGTTAATAACAAATTATTATAAATTTATATTTTAATTATATATACGATTTATATTTTAATTACTAACAATTTATATTATATTTTAATTATATATCTGTTAATTTAATAAAATACAAAAAAATTGCTAAATTTTACACGCATAAACACGATGATTAAATTTTGATGATTTTTACATGTTAAACAGGAATATCTAAAATAACTGCTGTTTTGGAAGAAAAAATATATTTTTAAAAGCAAAAACAACATCAGTTATATAGTTAAATATTTTAAAATATAGTACCTAGAGCATATGTGCACTAAAAAATTGGAGACTTAGTATATTAGTAAAATATTTTGAATATTCTAAGCGCAATGGAACAGTTATTTTGTAGTAGCTTTCATATTGACTGACGAAAAAAAACTTGAAAGTATTTAATGTTCTATTCTTAAAAGTGGGCATTTTATTTAAAATGTATATCAAATAGGATAACGAAATGAAGCTTTTAAGTTTCTTTTCTGGCGTTCAATTCACAAAACTACTCGTTTTAAGAAAGTAGCTTTTAGCACTTTCGTTCAATATTAATTTTGAATAGAATGTTTGACGATGGCATATTCTATTTTTTTTTTATCAAAGCAACTCAATTTTCATAGGATGCATATTAAATGTAGTTTTATAATGTTTTATAGACACTTTTATGTCATTTAAAAAGATCGTAAAATTTCATTTTTGTGGCAAAAAAAATCTGAAATTATCTTTTTTACCTCTTTTAATCTTAATTTCATGCTTGAAAAATATAATATTATAATACATTGAAATTTTAAACATTCATTTAAGAAAACTTTTTGTTTAACCTTGGAATTCTAGTGACATAAAAAAAAATTATTTAACAAAAATGTTTAGGTTTATTTAAAGAGTTTACCTTTATAGATGGTTTAAACGTGTTTATAAGATTTTAATATTTAAATCATCTGCATTAGGATTTTATGAATCTATTTTACTTTATGAATATATTTTACATCTTTATACTGTTAGTTAAAAGTAATCAACTAGAAAGCTCAAATATGTTAAAAGTATTTCATGTTTTATTCTTAAAAGTAAGCCTTTTATGTAAAGAGCACAATTAGTATGTTTTATGAAATAAGATAACGAAATGAAGCTTTTATGTTCCTTTTCTGACGTTCAATTCATAAGTTACTCGATTTAAGAGAGTAGCTTTTAGCACTTTCGTTCAATATTAATTTAGAATAGAGTCGTTGACGATGGCATATTCTGTTTTAGTATCAAAGCAACTCAATTTTCTTAGGATACATATTAAATGTTTATTTTATAATATTCCATAGACAAATTTACGAAACTTCATAAGATCGTAAAAATTTCATTTTTATGACAAAAATAAATCTGAAATCCTCGTTTTCGCTTTTCTATATTGATTTTGTACGTGAAAAAGCTCTACTTATACATTGAGATTATAAACATTAATTAAAGTATTTCCTTAGCCATGCAATTATAGTGACATAAAAAAAATTAATATTTAAACAAAATGGATAATTTTTTTATCTAAACAAAACGTATAATTTTTCTAGTTTAATTTTTTATGGCTTAAATATATTTTAGAAGATTTTAATACTTAAATCATCTGCATTAAGGTTTCATGAATATATTTAATACATCTTTTAGAGTTAGTTAAAATCAATGAGCTCGAAACTTTTGAAATAGAAAAGTTTTGTATACACTTAAAATTTATGCATAAAGTCTAAATTTCTGTATTATATCCTGTATTATATCCATTATATCAGTTCATCAAACTGCTATTAGAATTGTTGCAATATTTTAGCATTACGTAAGCAGTAAAATAAAGTGTAAAACAGTTATTAAATCATAAATTATAAAATTAAATTATTTTTTTAAAAAACCGAAAGCATTCTGTTTTTATTAAAATGACAAAAATAAAAAAATGTATAGGAAATAATACTTAAATTAGAATATATATAAATAATATGCTTACGTTGTTAACAATTTATTACATTTTTTTTATCAAATATGAATATAATTTCTATGAATACATAATACATGATGATTTCTATAATTTCCCTTTTTTAATAATTTCGACATAGAATTAATGATATTACATTGAAGAATCTACTTTTATTTGTGTGTTATAATTTTAAGCTCGTAACATATGATAAGTTTTTTAAAGTAGTCCACGTCTAATAATAAAAAAAAATTTTCAATGATGGTTTAAATTAATGTAGTTTCTTTTCATATTTTTAATAATACAATCAATGGTGAATAGTATATACTTATAATTTGTTCAATTTCAATACACAATTATTTAATCGATTCAAATTTAAACGAGAACCATCTGAAATACTCTTGAATTTATTGAAAACTTAGATTTCCTCTCCATTGAACTCCATTTCCTCTCCAGCTGTTAATGAATTTCAATTTCATCAACAGCTGGATTGTTTCAATAAAACAGATTGGACTTTAATTCGAATTTCATTATTTGGATTAAGTGAGGAAATTTTCAATTTAGAAATTAGGACGCCTTCATTATTCAAAAATGACATTTTTTTTTTTATTAGTTTATTTAAAATTGAGAAAAAAAAATTAAGTTTCTAATTCTAAAAATTCACTTTTTTTATTTCATATTTAAATATATTATTTTCAATCATTAAATTTTCTTTTTTTCATTTTATGTTCAATTAGATTGATGTTTCCAGTCATTAAATTTCTTAACTTCTCATTTGTATGTCTATTTAGAATGATTTAAATAAGAAGTATCTGGCAGAAAGTTTATAATCATTAAGTAACTGTACACTGTTAATAAAACATCTTTGAATGTGAATTTAATCGATGATATAATTAAAAACTTGAATGCGAGAAGAAAAGTAGACGATTATTTAAGAGCAAAGGATATACTTATTTCAGCAGTGAAGGTTAGATTGTAACCTTATTTTTAAAATAAAAGGCAAGAGGGAACGCATTTTATATGGAGTCTGTGGATGAAAAAACAACTTTTTTTTTTTTTCTTTTTTCATATGCACGAAATGTGTATATTTTTTCCTTTCTGATATACATATATTTCAATTTATTACATGTTAGTTTTGATATTATTCCGGCACGAGAAAGCTTTTTAAAGCTTGTTCATCTCAAACACGGATACAAAAACGGAACTTTTCTTTTGGTAAAGTATGCTAAAGAAATAAATTTATAGGCCCCGGATTACACGCCGGTGCAAATCATACAAGCTCATTTTTGTGACGGGTATGGATTATCTGCCTCTATTAATTATAGAATCTAGTTATTGTATTTGCCTTTATTCTTTTAGATACAGACAATAAAGGATTTCTATACATTTTACTTAAAAATACGTTGGAAATTCTGATTTTGCTTACTAGGAGTATATTACACTTATAAAAAGATAGTCTGCTTTGGAAAATAAGATGTCTAAATATTAAAACGAGGAATTTAATATTTTGTAGCCATGCTTACTCCTAACCACTGGCAAGAGTGCTCCCTATGCCTTTCAGGAGAAATGGTCAGTTGGCCTAGTCAGTCTCACCCAGATAGGAAGCATATTTGACGCACCCTGCGCATAGCCGAGTTTCGGGTTTTCGGCTTAGTCCTTCCACAAATTTATAATTATCTGTCTTTAAATGTGTTAAATACTATATGTCTCTAATTGTATGTGCATGTGGTGTTTATGCGTGTGTCAATAAAGCTGTGAGTTCTCCAACCTGTATCTCAATCCAGCCACAACCAGTTACAATCTGGTTACCCAACCTGCACTTTACAGTATTCAAAAACCTAATGATATACAGATATTTTATTTTCTTTAAATAGAATGTAATATTTATGATATTCGGAATAAGTAAATTGAAATAAAAGTTGTTATTAATAAAAAATTAAGTGCTAAAGATTATCATTTAAGGTCAAAGTTTGTTTATCAAACAATGACATTTGAAACCAGAAAATACAATACATTTTTTACAGCTAGTAAAGTAAATTATTAATATTAATTCTGCAATTAATGCTAATTAATATTAAAACGATGATAAAACGATATTATTAGCTTTTTATCTGAATTTCTAATAGATTTGCAATAGTTATTTTATTTCCAGATAGAAATTAGTATTCCATTCCTTCTGGTATATTTCTATTGCATTCCGCAATTTGAGAATCACCGTTTTCAGTGATTAAAATATTTAAAGACATTAAATATTCCACAATCAAGAGACTTTCTTTTAATTAAAAGATAAATATTTATTTTATAATTCGTAATGATTAATTAAGTTGACTCAAAATATTTATTCAGTAAATGGAAAACCTTTTCTCTTCGGACATTCAATTCGAAATGACAGTAAATAATCTTCCTCTATGAATACAAAATGTATCCTTTTCGATTCGTATATTGAGCCAATCTATGAAGAATAAATTTTTTCGAATAAATTGAACCATTCAATTCAATAAGCAATTAATGGCCTTATAATGATAAATGAGGTTGCCATATTTTCTGAAATGTTTACAATTTCGTACTACATTTTATGAAATATTGCCGATTTGGCTACTTGGCGAAGCGACATAACCCATCTTCTAATAGAAGTGCGTTGGTGTAATTTTCTGAAAGAAACAATCATAATTTCGTAAATAACAAAATCTTTCAACTGGGTATACTATATGTGTCCAAAAAGTAAGATCTCTTTTCAATTTAAAATTCCCGGGGCTTATGGAATTTCAATTTTTTTTTTTCTTTTTATTCTGCTGGCACTATCCTTGACATGTGTCTAAAATTTGAAGTCAAAATATTCAATAGTGTTTGAGTTACGCTTGGCTATGTTAGACGCTAAAAGTGATTCCGACAATTTTTGAAATGTCTTGAATTATTTGAGCAAAGAACTTGCATTCAATTTTGTTTGCGGAAACGTATAGAAAGTGGCAGAAGGCATTCGGTGAGCATTCTTATATCGGACAAAAAAAGTTTAGAAGTGGTATAAACAGTTAAAAAAGGCAGAGAACACGTTGAAGAAGAAGAGTCCTCTGGTCGACCACCCATCTAAGCCGAAGAAACTTACGTCCAAGATTTGGTGCTTACCGAAAACACTGAATGAGCCAGCTCACACTGCATTGATTCTTCGTGACTTTTTCGATAAAAATGAAATCCATATCGTTCCACAACCACCGTATTCACCTGATTTATCCCGTGCGACTTCTGGCTATTCACTAAACTCAAAAGACCACTTCGGGGACACCATTTTGAATCGATTGAAGAGATCCAACGTGAATCGCCGCGCACTTTGAAGGCCGTCCCGGCCAATGACTTTTTCAGCATACATTGGAAAAAAAGTTGGCATAAGTGCATTGTGTCCGGAGGGCATCACTTTAAAGGCGATGAAATAAATTTGGAAGAATAAATAAAGAGTTTTTGAAAAAAAATAAATATTGGTCTTACTTTTCGGACACTGTAGTAAAACGAACTAGAGCAATATTTAAAGTTCCGTGGTTAGGTAAATTAATTTTTGGAATATTTACCTAAATTTGCTTTTCTTATATAGCAATAGTTTAGCTTAAGTGCTTATTTTACTAACAAACAAAAGTTCTTATTTAAATTCGTTTTAGTGCAGGAATTTAAACGAATTAATTTGGTAAATAAAGTATCTTTCATTGTTGTCATAATTTGAAAATTTTTGCAATTCAATTAATTGATGAGTATATACAATTGACTCTTTAAAAATTTCTTTTATTTTGGATTTTATAATAAAGATTTATTTAATGCTCAATAAATATATATTTTTTTGTTTAATTAATTCAAAACGAGAATATTTTTTTTTTAAAAGATAAAATGGAATATTTATGATATCGGAGATAAGTAAATTAAAATAAAAACTCTTATTGATCAAAAATTAAGTGTTAAATATTGTCATTACTGCCAAAAATTGTAATAAAATATTTATGAATTCAGCAAATTATTTGCATACATTCTAATTTATATTTTTTCCTATACATTTTTTATTTTTTGTTATTTTAATAAAAACAGAATGCAGAATGAATGAATTTTTAAAAAGAAGTTAATTTTATAGTTTACTGTTTAATAACTGTTTTACAATTTATTTTACTGCTTTTTTAATCTTAACATATTGCAAAATTTCTAATAACAGTTTAATAAATTTATTGCATGCGGATACATTACAGAAATCTAGACTTTATATATATATGCATAAATTTTAAGTGTACACAAAGCTTTCCTATCTCAAAAGTTTCCAGCACATTAATTTTAACTCACACTATAACGATGCAAATGCAGATGATTTAAGTATAAAATCAACTTCTAAATATATTTAAACCACCTATAAAAGTAAACTTTGATAAAAAAATAATTATACATTTTTTAAATATTAATTTTTTATGTCATTATAATTCCATGCCTAAAGAAATATTTTCTTAAATTAATGTTTAAAATCTCAAAGTATAACTAAGTATTTTACATGTAAAAAATTAATATAAAAAAGTAGAAATGATAATTTCAGATTTTTTTGCCATAAAAATGAAATTATACGATGCTCTTAAATTACATAAATTTATCTATGGAATGTTATAAAACTACATTTAAAATGTATCTAATAAAATTGAGTTGCTTTGATAAAAAAAAAAAAAAAGAATACGCCATCGTCAACGACTCTATTCAAAATTAATATTTAACAAGAGTGCTAAAAGCTACTCTCTTAAAAAGAGTAGTTTGTGAATTTAACGTCAGAAAAGAAACTTAAAGCTTCATTTCGTTACCCTTAAAAAAACTGCCTTGTATAAAGCTTGCAAATTGTGCACTTTAAATAAAAACTCACTGTTAAGAATATAACATTAAATACTTTTAACACGTTTTTTTCATGAATAAATCTGAAAGCTTTTACAAAAATGACTGTTCCACTGTGCTTAGAATATTCAAAATATTTTACTCATATAATAAGACTTCAATATTTTAGTAAATATATTCTCTACATAATATATTTTAAAATATTTAACTAGGTAACTGAGGATATATTTTTGCCTTTAAAAAGATATTATTTTTTCCAAAATTAAATCATTATTATTTTAGATTTTAGTTTTTAAAATGTTAAAAAAGATAATTTAATTTTTACGAAACATTCACTAATTTCTAAAAATATTAAGCAATTCTTATATTTTATAA
Organism: Caerostris extrusa; assembly: GCA_021605095.1. Classification (NCBI taxonomy): domain Eukaryota; kingdom Metazoa; phylum Arthropoda; class Arachnida; order Araneae; family Araneidae; genus Caerostris; species Caerostris extrusa. The sequence continues at coordinate 3,670 of BPLR01011984.1, read as the reverse complement.
AACGATACCACTATTCAAAATATCAATTTATGATAAATTATTATTAAGTAAATGACATGATCCTCTAAAATTCCAATGTTAAATTACTCCAGGAGTTGATCCATTGATAGTGTATGCATTCCTCTTCATAAATATCTCCCAAGAATCTACTCAAATAAATGGAGTTTTGCCTTGAGGCTATTTCAGTAGAGTGGAAATACCTTCTCTTTCGTTAAACTATACAATTGTCTCTCACATTGCGTATTCATGAATCGTTAAAAGGCAGCATTTATTTATAATATTTGCAAGTGGGATTACATTAGCCAGAACATAAAATATATCAAAATAGATAAATTACAGACGCACACCCACCCACCCACAAACACAGATATATATATATATATATATATATATATATATATATTTATATTATTTATTTATCTATCTATATATGCGTATAATTTTTGCAGGTTTATGCTTCGAATAGGGCAAGTTAAAATTTTAATAGATGTTTTTTAATGAAATTTATAGAAATTGGAATTATTTTCAAAAATGTTATTGACTTTCTTGAATAATTAGAAACATTTCAATGATAGTTTAATAAAATTATTTGAGCCGTAACTTAATATACAACACAATGAAGCACGGTCGCAGATTTCAAATATTTTTTAATTTATACTATTTGCTTTTTCATTCATAAACGTGTATTATATTTAGTAGTACTAGCAGTAATTATACCTGGAATTATAAACAATCTTTTTCTTATTTAGAACCTTATTATGAATAATGACATTTTAATTTATCTTATAGAGTAGGCAATATTTGAAAAATTTCTGCTATGAATTGTGGTAATAGGTTTTGTATAGCACCTATGTTTTTATTTTACGCCTTTATAAATAACAATTTGTATTTAATTTTGAGGCGCTTCACATTTTTGACATGCGATATCCACTCAATTGTAGAATACGGTAGCAAGAGACTTCTGTGTGCCCATTATTTTACTGTCGATGCCTTTTAAAACATTTTTCTAAGAAAACATACATTTTTCAGTTGAGTCTTTTCAAAGGGAACTGTCCTACATTTATATTGCATAACATAACCGTTCCCTCGCCAATGGGAAACACGTTTTCATAGTCTATGCCCTATTAAAGTGACGAATGAAGCCAAATTTATAACTTCTTTCGCTTTTAACCATATAGATGCAATTTCCCTTCAACATTCCCCAACAGAATTTGTTACTTGTTTCCGTTCCAAAACAAAATGACCACTGATCAAAAATTCCGTCATTTATAAACAGCACGATAACAAAAGGACATTGCTAACTTGGGTCATGTATACCATTTCAATCTTATTGAAGAAAATAAAGGTGTTTTGCATTGACTACATATTTCCACCACCGATTGTGTGGTAAACTGGCATCCGATGGCTTCTAACAAAGCCGCTACATACAGAAGAGATGTATTTTCAGAAGGTTTTCATTTTTGCAATTTAAATAATTTTGAATTAATAACTGCAATTTTAAATCACATAATATTAAAAGAAAAAAATATTCTACAAAAACTATAAAAATATTTTCTTTCAAAAACTGTTTTTACGCCATATAACTCTGACTATCACCCTCCACAAGTAATCGATTCGTCCGTTTCCTTATTTAAACCGGATGTTTACCTTTTCATATGGTAAACATATTGTATAGAAAGGGATTGAACAACACATGTCCTGAATTTACTGGACAAATTTCTTGGATGGGCACTATAAACATGCAGCCAATCTTCTTCAGACTGGACCGAGATAAATAAATAACTCCGGTTGAGACTGATGACTTCAAGCTGTCGTGGCATAAATTGTGTACAGTGTAGCATGCTAAGATAACATTGAATTTGCTATATCATGGTCGATTTAGTGCAAAAGGTCAAAGTTCCCACCATTTGAAAATAATAACAGTCATTATAACCAATAACAATAATAATTGTTTTTTTTATTGTCAACAGACAATTGAATTGGAAATGTGTTTCAATTTAATAGATAGGAGGTTAACAGCCCCAGATGACACCCCTGGATATTTCAAATTATAGTGGCATAATATGTCCACAATGTAGCATGCTAAAATAACATTGAATTTACTATATCTTTTCCGATTTCCTGCGAAAGATCAAAGGTCTCAGCATTTGAAAACAACAACAGTCATTATATCAATTTCAGTAATAATGGCATCAACTGTCAACAGACATTTGAAGTGAAAAGTTACTGAAATTTGAATGTACGACTTTCTTTTGTGGACAAGGTTCATTTAAATGTTTTTTTGGAACTTTCTTCTCATTTATTTTCCTATTACTTAAAAACAAAGTTTAGAAATAATGCTGCAACTCTAATTAACCTTTCAAATGCAAAAACCGAAAACTTCCTTAAAATTGAAATGAAATGCGAGTCGAGTCAATGGCGAATGCTTGCAGGGCATTTATTTGCCTAAACAAGAACGAATCAAGGAAAAATGGAAATCTGACTCCTGTTTAGGGAGAAAAAATTAATTGGTTCAGTGCAGAAAATATCGCCCTTTCTCATGAATAGATTTCAATAACTGAAATCCCGGCGTTCGTTTTTAAAATGAATGAGAAAAATATAATAAACCACTTTTTCCGAAACAATCTCGCGCCAAATAGAGTGGAGATATTTTCAGGTTTCATGCGAGATTTTGACTCGATGTAGTTCAGAAATTCTGCACGATGGGAGATTAGATATCATTTGTTGAAAAAGGGTATATCTGAGGTCGGTCGTGTTTTAAAAAATCGAAATTTATTACACTTTATGTTGGAAAGAAGTATTAAAGTCTGAAAATTAATTTAAAGATGAATTGTATTAGTAGAAGCATAGGTAGAGAGTCTTCAAAAAATTCTGACTCTTGCCCCTTTTGTGTATTATGAAGTTTCAAATGTATTTAGAAGAATTTGTGAAATAAATTCAATGACTTTCATTAAACTTATGTATTTATAAAAGCATTTTTTTTATAACAGTATATTTTTTACAACTTTAAAGATATATTTACTTTACCTTAACTACTAATATGTACCGTAAGTTTTCCTTACAAAATGCATCTATCCTATAGAAAATAACAGTATCAGATTAGAAAGTAGCAAAGTATTATAGAATAGCTTAAGACCAGCAAGAAAAAAAAAAATACATTCTAAGCGAAAAGACGCTATATTTTGTAATACGTTAAATCTTATTCTTCTTTGATAATAGAATAGCTTCCATAACATCTTTTTCACTGTTGATCCAAGTTAGCTTTGGGAAACGTTGAAAGTGGTCAAGGACACAAATTCTATCCCGGAAACGAAAAATTCCGCCCTTGAAAACAATGCCCATAATTTTATGGGTAAGAAAATCCTCAATAAGGATAATTGAAAGCCGTCCAGAACATGAAAAACCCTCGGTCATCAAAACAATATTCATAATTTTATGAGTAATAATCCTCTCATTTCAATTAACGAGGCAACTTGCTTACCAAATTATTAAAAAATGTCAACATCTTCTACTGGATAGCATCTACATTGTTCAGTCACTGAAATCTCGAAAGTGAATATTGTGAGAAATTTCCTTTTCTTTTTCCTTACATTCAGGCGGGCATCTTTATTTTTCATGCGTCGGGCATCTTTCATTCTTGCTAGCTTCAGATAATTGTTGAAACTCACAC